>WBNM01013060.1:0-45192 GCA_013399055.1 Ramphastos sulfuratus | reverse complement strand
AAGAACAGAACCCTCACCTTGGACTTCTGGAGGGCAAACTTCAGTTCATTCAAGAAACTTATTTGCAAAGTCCCCTGGGCAGCAGCCCTTAAGAACAAAGGGGTCCAGGACAGTTGGACCTACTTTAAACAGGAGCTCTTGAAGGCACAGGAACTGGCAGTTCCCATGTGCCAAAAGGGGAGCCGGCGGGGAAGGCGACCGGCCTGGATGAGCAAGCAGCTCCTGAAGGAATTAGGGGGAAAAAAGAGGGTCTATTGCCTTTGGAAGGAGGGGAAGGCTTCTCCTGACATGTTTAAGGATGTTGCTAGATTATGTAGGAGAGAAATTAGAGAGGCAAAGGCCCAGTTAGAACTTAAGCTGGCCACCTCTGTGAAATATAATAAAAAGCATTTTTACAAATTTATCAATGCTAAAAATTAAGGCAAGTCATGAACATTTTGATCATTACACAACATACAACTACTTACTAGTATACAGATATGCGTATTTATATGTGAAAATATACATATGCAAACACATACTAATAAGTTTACACTGGTTCTAATAAAATGGGAAATTAAAAAACATTCAGCAGTATTTTATTCTTGCTGATTTTAATGAGGCTTTGTGAAATTCCCTAATGATGGATTAACAAAGAAAAAAGTAAGGCTACAAATACTGCATATTTGCTAGTCAGCTCAGGAGTGCATAAATAAGTGGTACTGCTCTGCTTCAAAATCCTAGTGGTATATTCCAGCTATGTCCTCATCAATCAGATGGTATACAGGATTCAGGAAGGTAATTCTTCAAACTAATAGCCTAAAACCAGTTCTATATAGAAACTACTTGCTCTGTCATTTTTCATTCATACACCGAGTTTTGCTTAGCACACTTTCCCCCCTCACTGGTGTAATGAGGGTTTTCCAAGGCTAAGTCACAGATTCAGAAGAGAAATTGTAAGGAACTCTTGCCTAGTAGCAGTGAGGAAAAAAAAAAAAAAGTATTTTCCATATTTATTTTTCAAAACACTTATTTGTCATTAGCTGCTGAACCTCAGTGATGGCATATGGAACAGAAATTTTGTGATGAGAGACTATAATTCCAAGGACTGTAACTGATTAATGTCAAGGAAAACAACTAAGAGCTCCTATACTTTGATAAAAATTTTACTGACTGCATTAAAAGTAGGTTCTGAAATGTACAGCTGATCTATCTTCAAGATAAACTTTCTTTTGATTCAGTTATTTTAAAGCTTAAAAATCAGTTTATGTTTTGATTGTGTTACTTTTTCTATTCATTTTTGTGAGGGAAAAACCCCAGCCCTGGCACAGAAGCCAATTTCTGTACTCCTGATTACTGCTTACAATGCATCAGGAGTCAGGTTGGTTAACTGGGCAGTTCTTACTGTTTTGAAAGAAGACACTTGTGATGTATCTACACTAATCTGTATGAAAGACCAAATCTGCACAAAGGGTGAGGAAGGTAGTACAGATCAGTGAAACTCAAGAGGGTGCAACAGCATCTTGCACTATCTTGTATCTTACATACAGGTCTTGCTCAACCCTCTTTACCCCCAAGATACTGATTTCATTGGTTATTCTGTGAAGCTTATGTTATGGAAAATAATTGGAACAGGAAGAGGAAAAAAGAGATAACTTGTTTGCATAATAATTCAGTGAACACACAAATATTTATAAACCCCTCACTTTGTAGGATGATACACTTTCCCGTGAGTGACACGTGTCTTAAGGAATACATACTGCTAGATGATTTTAGATGTATTTCAGGCCATTTATTTAAATTTAATATGTAACTTAAAAAAAAAAAAAAGAAAAAAAAAGGCAAGATAAAATCACAAATTTAGAACTATAAAAAGGTATATCACATTTGCTAAAGTTTACCAGTAAGAAAGTTGTCTGATCTGTACACATCTGATCAAGGTGCTGACTGCAACACACTGAAGTAAAATCGGTTCAATCCTTCAGGCTGACAGAAGTAAGAAATCTTCACAGATTCTGAAGTTAGTAATCTCGACTATTCTTCACAACATTCTCCATATAGTATTGCTATTGGGCAAGCTCAACTGAAATTAAACTCCAAGCTCCCCTAATCTTGTTCCAAGACCTAATTTAATTAGTTTTAGGAAGGGGTTGTAGGTGAGAAATGCAAGACATGCAACCCTAGGCAATGATTTGAAATTACAGAAAAGTAGATTTAGGTTGGATGTTAGGAAAAAGTTCTTTATAATGATGGTGGTTGAAAACTGCTTGCCTAGAGAGGTGGTTGAGATCCCATCCCTGGAGATATTCAAGGTGAGGCTCGACAGGGCTCTGGGCAACCTGATCTAGTTAAGAATGTCCCTGCTCACTGCAGGGCAGTTGGACTAGATGACCTTTAGAGGTCCCTTCCAACCCAGTGATTCTATGAACCCATTTCTGTGCCCTTGAATTTAATGCAGACACAGTTTATTTAAAGTTCTGAGCTGCAGTTTTGTTGCTTGGGAATGGCTAATGGCTTTCCAGCAGTTTGTGGGTGGATGGTGGTAATGAAATATGGAATTCAGAGCTGTTGGGAGCATAATGCCAAATGATCTTAATAGATGTACATTCTCTAATAAAAGCTATGTATCTACTGTCAAAGGTCAGTTAATTGATGCTCACAGAGATCCTGATAGTTCTGAAAGTTAAGCATGGCATGAAACCACTAAAAGAAATCAAAGAAATAATTTTAATCAAAATATACATAAAGAGTAAAATATTTACTTTTCTATTTTGACAAATTCAAGGACAATTCCCTGGATTTTAATACAAGTTGTCTGAAATTTAAAAGATAATGACCTTAAAAGCATGTAATTTTCTATCTAGCAAGAATTTTACAAGCCAGACCAAAAAACACCTTTAAGGACACAGAAAACCATTTATCCTGTTACATAAAACTGATTTAGTTTTATTTCTTAGAGGCAGAATCCTTTCATTAATTACTTCAACAAAATGATTATAAAACAGTTTTTCCTGAACAGGAATTACTATAACATTTTATAAACATCTTCAAAACAGTGACTGCATAGTATTTCTAATTCATCTATACAGCATGTGAAGTAAGGTTTCCATAGCCACATTATGTTTTTTGTCCCTTCAGCCATTTACCTATCTGGTTTCCTGACTTTATGAACAATACAAAGGAAAGGAACCACCTGGGAACCAGTAACCATGAAAGCTAATTTCAAGGAAATATAGACTATGAAAAGGATGAGTTTCCATTTATCTCAGTTTACTGTACTTTAACACAGGCAGATGTGAGTATTTCTGTCCTAATAACATAAGATGATAGAAAAATAATCTATTTATTTTATTCTGGTTGTACTGAATAGACAAAATAGGAGTCACTGTTTTCACATGCTGTCATGCTGCTGCACACTTTTTCACTTCAGAATGTTGTATTTTTTCCACTACTCAGAAGAAAATTCTCTTCTGAAGTAAACAGCATGAGTGATCAATGTATGAACTGTGAAGATGCTTGCAAAACTTCTCTTTAGATTAAAGAAAGTACAGGCAAAATTTCAAGGCATTTTCTTTCACTATGGTTTAGAAAAGAGATGATTTAGATGTCTAGCACAGAAATGTGCTAGACTGTGATAGATAAAAGATCAAGAAAGACTTTGGGGGGAATATTACCAATTATTCTGTGCTAACAAGCTCTTAAAAACCTTCCCAGGAACAGCTGAAGTTTTAATAACTCAGAGGCAAGGATCATCACAGCTATAGCTGTCTTTTAACAAAACGTTTTGATGTATTGACCCCAAACCCATCTCTTTAGATTCTCCAACCACACTGGTTTAACACATTTAGTCTAAAATGCACGGGATGCATTTAGTGTAAGAGACCATATCCACCATTTTTAATGAGTGAGGGTGATTTTGTAAAGCTGAACAAGGTGATAGTGAAAATAAACCCCACAACTGTAGAAAGTCCTTAAGCTTCTTTACAGATATGACTATTTGCGTCCTTACTATTGGGATGTTTTTAACCTACAAAAATCACAATGCTTTGAGAAGGCTCTTATAGAACTAGTATACTTTACAACTGATACAAAGTATACCTGCAAAAAAAGCAAGCTTGAGTGTATCTGTCCAAGCTCCTTTTAGCAGGAGAGGAAACCAATCTGTCCATCCCGATAGATATAGAAGCACAGAACAGATAACACAAACACATCACAGAAATAGGCAATAAGATGAGACAGTAAAAACCCATCAACATACATCATCTTATCATGGTACAGTGTCATCTTCCAGCCTCTATTTAGCTCTTGACATATCAGTGCAAGTCCCAGACACTTTATCCTGTTTATAATTGCTGATGAGCAGTAATAAGGCCGCCATGCCTCAGCTCCTGTCCGTTCCACTTCAGCGCCCACCTATTAGGTTATAACTTTTATTTACAGCCTTGCTTGATGCACTGTTCTATTAGTACAGTTGGAAACTGAGCAGCAGGGGCAGGGGAGGAGGGGAAGAGAAAAAAGAAAAAGAGTGTCCCTAATGGGCACTATTATTGCCAGGACTGGGTGATTTATTATGCTGCTTGAAGGCTGTTCTATCATCACTTTCCTGTTGGTGAGAGAGCTCCAGGAAGGTTGGATTTCTAACACAATGCCCTCCAGAAGTCAAACACTAAAGAATACCTTAAAAGTCCCTTGGAACACCAATGAAAAACATACCTCAAAGTTATTTCAATGTTATAAACTCCCTTCAAGAATATTTTGGTGTTTTGTTTTGTGTTTTTGTTTGTTTGTTTTACCCTCAGGTGCTTGACAATTCAGAGGGATTAAGAAATAATAGATAGATAGATAGATAGGCAGACAGATCTATCTATCTATGAATCTACTTAGTGGTGTACCAGGTCTTTTTGTCCTTACTTAACACACAGTGACAGAAAAAAAATTATCACAGAAAAGTAACAATTTCTTGGGCTTGCCTCTAGTCCAATTTTTTTGTACTATTCCCACAACCTGCTCTTTTTGCAACTCCTAAAAGGCTGCCCTCTCAATTGTACGGGTACTGTCTCAATGCAAATTACATTTCTGGCACTACTGCAGTCAAGCACACACCTTACTTACTTGCTTTGCTTGAACAGTGAAAGAACTGTTTGCATCTTCTAGACCCAGATTTTACAGCAGAAAAAGCACAAAGCAATGACAGAGATAATGTAATCATGTACAACATAAATACTACCACACCCACTGAGGACACAGTCTCATAAAATGTGAGCTATCTGCACATGTACCTATAAAATATTAAAGATGCACGTTTCTCATAAATAGCTACTGAGAAATAAGGTACTTAAAATCTCACTGACTTTATGGATATAATGAATGAATTGATTGTGTCATTAGTGCATTTTATCTGACTGTTTCTACTACATTCTCCATCACACAATTAAAAATTAACTGAGTGTACTCATACAGTTCCTCCCATTTTTTTCCAAGTTTCTTTGAGCTGCATGAAAATGTTTCAAAACCTGTCTCTTTAGAAGTGTGTATTAAATCACAATTACAGTTGTAGAGCAGAAAAAAAGAAGAGTAATATTCCATTTTGCATTGCACTTCCAGAACATGGGCACTCAATACAAATGGGATTTGCATGCCCTACTGACTAGAGTAAGACTCACAGTATCTGCCATTAATCATGACATTACCTAACTACTAAGAACCAAATCAAAACACGTCAGCAGCTATATGCTAAGCCACAGAGTCTCACCATTTTTCCTACAAAATCTTTAGACTGTTGGCTTTCAAAATCTTTGATGTATCACCCAGGCTAAGGATTGCAAGGATCTACTAATTCTTTTCACTATAATCCATGTCCTATGGGCACACTTTTAAACAAATACCTTTTACCATAGCAAGGATTCTGGTGAACAGGAGGATGGAAAAAACCCCACTACTTGGTGTAATAAAACAATTTATATGAACAGCTCCTTCAGCATGCAAGTTGACAAGTGCATGAGGTAAAACTTTTTTTTTTTTTGGTAAAAGAACTTTTCCTGTATCTTGGCAGATTTATTGTTTTGATCTTTCTTCAATGGTTACATTAATGTTAATAAAACATGAAAGGTTTATATCTTCCTTAATATCCTCTTGACAGGAACCTGCACACAAGACAAGTAGGTCAAATTTTCTATCTCAAATGCTGATGTATGGCAGACTTTAGGGAAAAAAAACTATGCTTGAAGGGGGAACAAAATTACACAGATGAATTCCACCAAAATATTCTTCCTTCAAAGCTCTTTCAAGCAGAAGAAATGTGGAATGCCAACAGAAAAGAGGCTTATATGCAATGTGTAGTATTGACAAATACAGCTTGTATCACTCAAATCGCTTCCTGGGAAGGAGTGCTAAACTGAAGTGAATGTAGTGTGAAATAGTCACCTACATAGTCTGCTGCTTATGCCTCTAGATATCACATAATTTCTGAGGAATACTTTGTAGTCAGTGTTTTCTTGTCAATCCCCACATTTATCTGTGCTCCAAAATGCAGACTTCGAAAACATAGCAACTTATTTTAAAAACTGAAGTTTTTTTCTGGAGAAGAAAGCTGTAATTCCTGCTGGCAGGTTTGTTAGTATAAGGGACTATAAACAAAATATACAGGTCACTAACCAAATAATGCAAAAAATATTTGGGGGAAATGGAGGCAATATATAAAATCATTAGGTTTAGCTGACTCAGGATGAAGCTTGTGGCATCGATCTCCTTATTTTCTTGTTAAACACACAAATGATTAACACACAAGCACCTAGGGACCAAATATTAGCATAACCCAAAACTTAACTACTGAGCAAAGCCAGACGACCATTTAATGTACATTTTTAAACATGCCCTGCTTTATTGTAACAAGCTTTCACTTTTGCCCTTTGCCACTTCATGTGGCAGATTTAGTTGCTTTTTTGCTAATGCCAAGCACATTTTTAAAAATAGTCCTAGTCTCTATATGGAGCATCTCTCCTACTCCTACCAAGATAGGTGAAGAGAGTTGGTGTTGTTCAGCCTGGAGAAGACTTTGGGGAGACCTTATAGCAGCCTTCCAGTACTGGAATGGAATCTAGAGGATAGCTCAAAAGGGACTTTTTACAAAGGTATGCAGTGACAGGACAAAGAGTAATGGCTTCAAACTGGAGGAAGCTAGACTTGCATTAGGCAGGAAGATGAGGGTGATGAGGTACTGGAACAGGTTGCCCTGAGATACTGTGGATGTTTCATTCCTGAAAGTGTTCAAAGCCAGGTTGCCTGGGACTTTGAGTAACCTAGTTTAGTAGGATGTGTTCCTGGCCATGTCAGAGGGGTTGAAATTAGATGATCTCTAAGGACTCTTTCAACCCAAACCATTCTATGACTCTATGATGCTCTCAGTTTTCTGTATCCATAGCATTATAGAAAACTTTAAGATTACCCTGCAACGAAAACCAGAGTTAAGTATCACAACAGCTAACATATAAAGAAAATACAGTTAAGTAGTATCATGAGCAAAGCAGATTAGTTTGAGTAGCAAACACTTTTTTTCTTTCTTAGGTACCTCTTCAAGACTATGTAGAAAAGAAAATCCAGGGTCTTCCTATTCTACATGAGTTGGATCCAGTGCCAAACAAAACATTCTTTGACAAACAGTGCTCTCAGCACTGTCACAGATTAACCAGCTTTAGTTGAGAGATCTGCACCAAAGGCAAGGTGATGTAGCTTCTCCTTAACCTTCCTTTGCTACAGATCAAGCCAACTTGCATCATCACACATTTGCTGCAAACTAACAACATGCATGTATGGAACAGCTACAGTTCAGCTAAAAATACAGGAACTTGAAACACTTTTTGAAAAAAATTACTTCAGAGGAAATTTACCTTGAACATCTGAAAAAAATAAAAGCCCTTAATCAGAGAGAAATGCCCTTGCTTTCTGCATGCTCACTACAGTTCCATTGGTACATAAACACAAATACTGACTAAAATTACTTTAGAAACATTGCTAGATTATGACTACCTGCCACTGCCATTCCACAGGTACTTGCGGCTTCCCACAGTGGTGCTGGTGGAAAGGATCACGTGAGGTCTCCTTAATCCATGCAAAACCAGCCTGAAAAGGATCTGAGCCAATGCAGGTAACTTGCCTGCCTGCTTGACTGAGTGCTCACGTGATTCTTTGTGACAGATCTGCTGCAGACATAGCAGCTTCAGCCTGTCAATGACCTAACATGTCATTAGCAACGCTAGCTCTGAGAGAGATCATCCATCTATATCCTCTATGAAGAAATAAAGTCATTGAAAGGACCCAAAGAAGGTAGAACTTAGTCTCAGTGCCAACATCACCTATCTATATTGCATTTTCAATCAGGGCAAGTAAAGCCAATATACTCCAAACAGTTTTCCACTCAGTACTTTGCATTTAAAAGGTGAGGATTTCCACTGTCACAATTGTTAGAATTAACACATACAGAAGTAATTGGTTTGATTTACATCTACAAAGATTAATTAAAAACACAGTATATTTATGAAATTATGTTTAAGAGGACTCTGAATTACCTGCCTTACAATTCCTTTTATATATACACATTTCTGACAGCAAAGCAACAATATTTATTTTCATTTAACATTCATCAGATCTAATTAGTAGACCTGACTGTTAAACTATAACCACACAGCTAAATATAATGCAAAATTTAATTCCTTGGCCCCCATAAAACACATACCTGAGTCACAAGATCTTTTGGTTGGTGTGGTTAATGAGGCATGAGCTGTACCTGTGCATGGCCCACCTGGAAACAGAGAAGATCATATGTCTCAAAATACCACCTACATTTAACATTTACAACCACATCAAGATTATACTTAGGAATATAAAATGCAGAGGAGCATTTGTCTTTGAAAAGCACGTATGGAAATAGTCTACAATTTTCAGTATTTCTTTACCAGTGAAATCCAAATGTCTTGTACTGAAAAAAGAAGATGAGAAGCTGGGACAAAACAGGCAAGCTATGTTATACTTTATAAATATTTCAAGAGTTTTAGAAAAATACAGCACTGCAATTGCAATTTTTTCAGCACTGACAAAGGTATCATTTACGTGGGAACAAAGCCAGAAAGAAACCTAACTAACCTACAAGTGCTGCAAGAGACAAAGTGATTGCTTCCCTGATGTGAGCAAAAACCTTGTCATTGACTCCACTGAGATACAGACCTTTTCTCCTATCTTGTATTCATGATGTTTTCAAAGTGTGGCACAAATCTAACAATCTCTCCACATTAAAGGCGTTTTTGCTGAAATCTAGACTCTTGCCTACTCACTCATCTGGTATCCGTTTGGTAGTAAATTGCTCTCTGGCTTTTTTTCTTAACATGCATCATCATTAAAGAGTTCTCCAGAGATCTTGTTAAAATAGTGACCAATTGAGTGCACTCAGCAACTTGCAGTAAAAACAAATAAATAAAAATAAACCCCATACTGTGAAGCCAAGACAAACTGATAGTTGCATTGCCAGTGGAAATAACACATCATGGCTTTGATAATTGGATATTATAAATTGGATCATGCTGGAGAGCCTGAAATTAAGTTAGATCTAGTAAAGTCTGGCTATCAAAATACCAATAATCAAGTTTGCACTGGACTGCTGGTGACGTAGTACTATGCTCGCAATAAAGCAGAGATCACCATGACAGAATAATTTCTAATGTAAGTCCACATGCCCTAAAAAATACTTTTACCCTTAATTTTCCTTTTCAGTCTTTGCACATCTGGAAAGTAACAAAGTGGTTTTGGTAATGTTTTTCTCTTTTTAAATATTTTCAAGTCTGGCCTGGTAGTAAACTGTTACTTTTTGCTTCTTTCTGAGACACTTCTCCTTCAAGTTTTTCTTTAATTTCTATTTTTTTAGTAAGTATCAAGTTTTTGGTTACTTCATCTACTCTTTAAAATTCATAGTAATTTCTTCATCTACTCTTCAAAATTCATGGTAATGAATAAACCATGAGAGGTTAAAGAAAAAAAAAAAGACAGGAAAAAAAAAGAAATTTCTGCAAGTGGGAGAGAAAGATGTGAGGAAATTATTTTGGAGCATTTTTTAGGGGATCCTGCCCTGGCAGGGGGACTGGACTAGATGATTTTTTTTTGAGGTCCTTTACAATCCCCAATGTTCTGTGATTTTTTTTTTTTTTAATTATGCACTTGGCAGAAAAGATCTCACAAGTTTACAACCTGTTTTACCAAGGACTGATAAACTACTTGAGCTTTCTTTACTCCCTCTGGCAATATACACTATTTCTTAACTGTACAACAAATAATCTTTGAAGGAGTGGTTACAACGGTCAAGGAGTCAGTGTTTGGCCTGCAGGCAAACACTGAGGCCACTCATTAGGGCCGGAACTGAGGTTACACATACTGGTTTGCAACAATCAGAAATGGCCTAGTAAGCGCACATAATTTTTTTACCATTGTGCTGGTTTGAGGCTAATTGGAATATTTTAATGAGAGAAATTGGATCATTGGTTGTGAAAAGAAAATAATGATGATGTCTATATCATTCATTGGGTTGCTGAGAGGAATAAAAAGTTAAACAATGTCCTCTCACTTTTGTTCTGGGACATTGCTCTGTTCCTTTCTCTCTCTGGTCTGGTCTGGGTCTTTCGATCATCCTATTAACCCCAATCTGTTTTGATATCTCACCTCTAATCTCTGCAATTAATACGTAGGCTGTCCTTTCTTTATGTGTGTGTCACTGAGATAGAGGGGGAGGAAACAGAGAAGGGGTTAGCTTTGAGCCATTCTGGGCACCTCACTTTGTCCAGGAGGCAATTTGGATTTCTATAGTATTTCTAATTGCATATAATTGTAAAGACTTGTAAATACTTGTATATGCTGTATACATATATGCTTGTGTATTTTGCCATGATGTAAATATAGCTTCATCTTACTTCCAAACTGTCTGAGTTAGTCTGGGTAATTTCAAATAGTGGGGAGGGAAGGTTCCTAACCCATCACAACCATTTATTTTTTTCAGTGTAAAATCTGAAAATATCATTTTGCTCTATGCTAGTAATATTATTGCGAAAGGCTCAAATACTGCCTAGTCTAGGCTTTGGTGCATTTTTTGGGGGGAATTAAAAAAAATAAATCAATACTTGACTTGCGGAAAGAACCCCACAACATGCAAAGTGTTGTGAAGAAGGTACATTTACTGACAGTACCAGGCGACAGGAGCGGATCACTCCACCAAACCCTGCACACCTGCACCTTGTTCAGGTAAGGTACTTACGCTAAAAAATCATACATATTTAGTACATGGGTTGGGCTAATACAATTAGTTCTAGGAATGGGTGGAGTTATTACAATCAGTTCCTGGAACTCATTTCCATAACGTGCTGCCTCTTCACACATGCTCATTGCCACATGGTGGTCATCTTTTGGGGTCTTTTTGATAAAGGCCCGACGTCTTCCTCAGTTTGTCCTTTTTACCTTTTGTTCATCTGGTACCAGTTTTGGGTCACATTCTTGACCAAAGTGTCTGATGTTCTCATCTTTGAATACAGTATTCTTCTGCTCTGTGGGAGTGTTTCTGGGCCTTCTCATGCTTAAACCACCTTTCTTTGTGTATATCTGATTGATGATGCTTTATACAGTTAATGGTTACCTAGGTTGCTATATTCTATATTTTCTATCCCCCTTTTCTCATATTATACTGCAGCAGAATTCTTACCAAGTTTTCTGTTGAAACATTTTTGGATGCTCAGTAAGTTACACAGCAGGTCTGCTAAGACAGTCTCAGCTTTCAAAGGTCAACTATATGGCACTTGGTTTCAACACAGAATTTGTGTGAATGAAAGAATACACAACAGGGTTGTTGTAGATTAAGGGAAATAAAGAGTTAATTGGTATAAGAATAAAGAAAGTCCTCCAGAGAGAACAGAATGTCTTGGGGGACATTTTCGTGTATCTCCCTATATAAGGGCAGTCCACAGCCAACTCTCTCTCTCCTTTCTCTGCTCTCCGAGCACATGTGGCAGGCCATTATCTCTTGGGTTGCAGGGGAGAATGGCTGGCAAGCTTATTACTAGTTACACCACTCTTACGCACTAGTTTAGCCTGTAAGGCTGAGTAGGGAGAGCCTTTGTAAGGCTCTGGAAGGTTTTGGTCTGGTAGGCCTAGGTGGCCAAGGCAGATAGATTTGTGTATATTTTTCCCTTATGCTTTTATATATTTTGCACTTTTTCTTACTTTTGTAAAATAGTATTTTCCATTTAATTTCCAATTCTGTGCAAGTCGTTTTTTTATTTTACTCCTTTGGTGTACAATACCTTTCTGTTCTCTTGCTCTGACATAGCTTGTAGTTCAAACCCAGGATGAGGGTATGAAATTGCAGTGAACTGAATTTATACCACAGCTGCCTCTTAAGATAAAGAAGCTCTCCTTTAATAGTTTTAGTTACATTCTCCCAGTTTTCACCTAACAGACATCTGAATTAGTTGGGGCAATTAACAAGGCAGGAATTATAAAATACGTAGTTATTTTATTTCCAAAAGGCCCCGCCTATAAACTATATACGAACTCATTAAATTTGAGTTCTAATTAGGTTGGGAAAATCTTCACAAGGATGCTTATGGCCAATTCAGTAATTTAGGAGAATCAGAAAATTGGAAAAGGTTTAGCCACAAAACGGCTCTGCCCCACTTACAGATAGGCAGCCTGGAGCCCTGGGGCAAGTCTGCTCTACTCATAGTGGTGGAGTAGAATTTAGAGGTAGTCCCTGGCTCCTCTGTGGTAGTGCTGAACTGCTTGGCATGTTCTCACGAACGGTGGCAGTTTGTGGCAGAGGCAGGTCCCTCCAGCAGCAAGTCAGGGTGCCGTGGTCCAAAAGCGGGAACTGCGCGCTTTCTCTTCACCCTTCCCCGAGATGCTCCTCAAGGTCCATGTCAAGGTCCCACTAGGCAATGTCCCTTCTGATAAACTTGAAGCACTTAAGTTTCCAGGTAGTTCAAGCCCAAAACATCAGGGCTAAGCTGGTGTGAAGCACGAGGCAGAGCAGGTTGTCTGAGCAGAGCAGGTTGTCCAAGCAGCAGCAGTGAGGCAGGGCAGAGCAGAGCCTCACGCTGCTTGCAACTTAGCTCCATTTCTGTTATTTGCTTGAGTGTAACGGCTCCTTTGGCCACAGACATTCACCAATCAGAATGGCACTTTGCCAAACTGATCATATTAGGTGAAACCAGGGCTTGCTTACCCCCTTACTTCCACAAGACACTAACAAGTGCATAAACATCTGTGGGTACTTGTTTATCACTTTGGCAGGGGACAAAATGGCCCAAGCCTTTGTTTTCCTTCTGCCCTCGCTTCCCCCATCAGAAGAAGGGTGGGGCAAGCCAGGACACGTTTTAGGCCTATTAGCCTTCCAGGACAACATCACAGGCATCATCACTGTGGATCATCAAGTAAGACTAATCATTGTAATTATTGTACAGTAAATATTTACAATAGCAGATACTTTTAGTATCCACCCAAGTATGATCACATCTCTGAAGTACAGTAAGTTGGTATGTAGCCTGCACTTCTCCACATCCTTTTTTCTTTTACTTCCCTCATTAGGTATTACATTCATATAGCTTTGATTTGTATAGCACAGCACCAGAGTTCCAACAAAGAATATCTTGGGATTTGCATGCATGTACACGAGTGCCTAATAACCAGAGAATGCAACATGTACTTTGCAGCATTGCCTTCTGCTACTGTTTTTGATCCACCATTAAAAACATCATACATAATTCAATAATACTCAGCATCAGCTTGACTGTGCAATTCTACATAGAAGTCATTATGTTGAAACTTTCGGTACGCAGAACAGCTAATACAGCTGTGTTTGTAGTATTTGAAATGAGGCACTGCATTTTCCACAGCTTTGATAAAATTCAGCATGAAAGAAAAGGGAAGTCAGATAATGTCAGAACACCAGTCCTGGGCTTATAACATAGTAGGATCCATTCATTCACAAAAAACTCCCCCAAACCCAACAACCTCCCCTCAAAGAAAAAAAAACAAACAACAAAACAACAAAACAATCACAAAACCCCCCCCCCACTTCACCTCGAAAAACAAACAAAGAAAATATTTCAAGTGAATTTAACTATGTTACATAAAATACTTCAGTGCACAGTGAAAAGCGGTGAAAAGCCACACATCTAGCTTCTAAAATATCCCACAGGGCCATGTTTCTCAGCACAAACAAGAGATTAAAAAGGAAGAAGATATCTTTCTACTCTATATCCAATTAACAGATTAAACAATAGCTTCTGCTCCTATGTTTTTCAGTACATGGTTTCTGGCATCTGTAACTCCTCTTCCAAACAAAAGCAGACACTTGTCTAGAAATAATATAATCCCAACAGAAGATGATTAAAACTGCAAAAATTACTAAAAGTTATTGAAGAAATTAGAAGAATTGCAAGAATCACTGAGTTTGCAAATATAAGCACAGTATTAATGAAGACAAACCAAGATCCTTTAATTTGAACACTACTGTACATTAAAACAAAAGGTCTTGTTAATGTAGCCACTGCATTTTTGGCTTCTGGTAACCCTAGCTTTCTGTAATTTCCTGTTAACAGTACTCTAAATATATTGATTTGGAAAAGCTAGTTCCAAACCAGTTTCTCTGATTAACTCTCTAAAGTGGTAGCATTTATGTATTGCTTATATTTCTCTATATATGCTAATATTGCTATTTACTATTACAGACTATTACACTTCCTATATAGAATTTACTTTTATAATGCCTTTCTGCACTGTGCACTTCCCTTCCTAAAATACAGTAACAATTGCCAAGTACCACTTCTCCTGCAGGCCACACCCAGACAGTCAGGGTAAATTCTTGTAAATTCTTGTTTCACCTTCCTGATGTCTTTCTCTAAAGTGAAGTGATTTCACTCAGTCACAACTTCCTCTCCAAGACAAAGTGAAAGACTTGGTAGCCTCCTATCTTCCTGATGTTTCAGGAAGGGCTGATTTTAAACCCAGAGCACATCTGTTAGGTGGATTTGAACAGGACTTGGAAGCACTTTCTTAGCACAGGAAGAAATGCAGAACAGAACGAAGCCAAGCTTGGACAAGACTACAAAGCCCAAGATTACAGTAATACAGATAGGACAAAACCAGTAAGTCAGATAATGAACAAATGTGAAAAAATAGTGAAGGACCCTGAAAGCTCAATAATACTTGATCGCAGTAACAAGAAGACACCCAAACAATATAAGACAGACATGGACCTGATGGAGTGGGTCCAGAGGAGGGCCAAGAAAATGATCAGGGAGTTGGATGGAGCACCTCTGCTATGAGGACAGGCTGAGGGAGCTGGTAATGTTCAGCCTGGAGAAGAGGAGACTCCAGGCAGACCTAATAGCAGCCTTCCAGTACCTGAAAGGGGCCTACAAGAAGCATGGAGAGAGACTGTTTACAAAGGCCTGTAATGATAGGACAAGGGGCAATGGTTTCAAACTAGAAAAGAGCAGATTTAGACTGGATGTTAGGGACATGTTCTTTACTATGAGGGTAGTGGAACACTGGAACAGGCTGCCCAGGGAGGTAGTTGGGGGCCTATTCCTGGAGATATTCAAAGTGAGGCTTGACAGGGCTCTGGGCAAACTGATCTAGTTGAAGTTGCCCCTGCTTACTGCAGGGGGTGTTGGACTAGATGACCTTTGGAGGTCCCTTCCAATCCAGAGCATTCTATGATTCTATGCTTTCAGCACTATCACCGTTGCTTCCCTGAAAAAGCACACCAATGCCCTGCATGCAATAGGTTGGAAGAAGCTGATAAGAGCTGGATTTCCTTACAACAGCAGGACAGGAAAAAACTGCATGGTTACTGGCAATACAGAAAAGAAATCAGCTTCAGAAACCTGTCCGAAATCGTAATCTAATTGTACATCTCCTAAATTGGTACACGCATAATCTAATTAATCTATGCAGTTGAGTTTGAAAACAGTCATTGATTACAAACACCAATACATAAACAAATGAGAACAGAAATCTCTAAATTCAGTCTGCAAAGACAGAATGTACTCTTCTCAAGGAAAAAAAAAAGGCAGAACCTCAGGGCACTTACAAATGGCTTCTTTGCTACGGAATGAATAAGATGCATAATTAAGTGATGCCATTACTAACTAGCTATGAGGTTTATATGGTATACAAATGCATACTTCTAAAAAGCAAGTTTTACAAATGAGCCATTATTTCCTTTTGTGGATGTTCACCTACATTCAGCTTTTGCAGAAGGAAGTGAAATCTGGCCTGCTTTGCAGCTGCTGAACAGCTGGTAAATTTAACTGTAACAAAGTAAATGGAGATAGGATTCAGACTCCACTGTTTTTCCCTGCTATTGTCTCCTTTTTCTCACTTTCCTCATTTGTAAAATAGACATAATACTTCCCTATTTTATAGGTGTAAAATGAAGTGTAAAATGAGGTTTTTTTTTAAACTGGCACTTAAATTATATTCTTATAAATAACTTTATGTGAACTTGATAGTTGTGCAGCTCTAACTCATGTTTTTATGTGACTGTGTTTCTGTTTCATGTTCCGAGGGGTCCTTTCACTTTAATAAACGGGACCCTAGGATACACTGTCTACTCTGCAGTGTGAAGCGACTATAAATCAGACAGCACAATTAACAGTGGTACTGTTCCGCTGGTCTTCATTATGTCTCAAAATTATCATTCCACAGATGCAGAAAGAAGTGTTCATTTCATAAATTTATATGCCAGATATTGGCTTAAGATGTTAGAGCCACCAGAAATGTTCTTTAAATGAAACTGGGACTGCAGGAAATTAGATTGAAACTTACAGAAAGATGCTCATGCCATGAACAAAACAATGAAGGCGACATTCCTACTAGACACTGTTTTGTGCAAATTTCTGTACTGGCACTTAATACTAGTGCCATTTCTCAAGACAGCTCAGTACAGTTTTATATTTGAAGGCATTCTTGCAAAATGCCCCAAGAAGTCAATTAAAAAGAAATAAATTCAAGAAAATGCAGGTCTGATGCTAATTCAAACAAAAAGCTGAGTTACCATTATTTTTACCATTAAAACCAGTACCAAAACACTACTAGCACATAGCATTTCACGAAAAGAAGGCTAAAACCCCAAATTCTTCTGATGTAAAGCATCTCTTACTATTATCTAACTTAAAACAAAAAGCTTTAAAAAACAGTTAGTTCTTACTTTGTAGCATAGAAATCCACATAGTGAATGTAGTATCAAAAACCAGCCAGGTGCATATTCTGTATTAGAGGCATGTCTGTCCTCTCTTGCTCTGATGTAAAACATACAAAATTGAATGCAAGAAGAAACAACACAGGACAATCTTGTCATCACCTAGCTGCAGCTTTCTTGGTTATGTCTGGGTCCAAGTTTAATTGCAGCATTAAACCATGTGGGTCAAGTCAGGTAGGCTAGTTTTGTAGCATAGCATGATGCTAAAACTTCCTGCTTTCTTTTGGATGAAAGGAAAACATACAAATTGGCAACAGAATAAATCAACTTAGCAACAAAGCAGATTATTTTCCATGACTATCTGTGACAAGCAAGATTAAAAAGGGCTGCTAGTTTGGTTTGATTATAAATTTAGTAACTTTATAGAAGTGAGTTTACATGTAACTTTGTGTCAGGAATGAATCAACCCCCAGAATTTCCCATACCCAGAATTAGACAAAAAGAGGCAGGACATATAAAACTGACTCCTACTACAATGACCAACTGAATTCTCAAAGCCAGGGCATTTAGAAAAGCAGCCAAGAGAAACTGCCATTAAAAAAAAAAAAAAAAAAAATCACTACCCTTATTTAAAAGGCACAAATGCAATCGAGAATATCACAATAACAATTAAAAAAATGAACTGTTTTCAGGGCATATATAAGAAAGCTGTGATCTCTGATTCTGCTGACAAAAAGACAAAATGTAAAAACTGTGAAATGTTATAAATTGGTAGAAACCTCTTCCATAGTGTCAGAGAGGAGGTTGTTCAATAAAGAAGAAAAGAAAGAATGCACTTGTTTATCCATTTTTCATAAGGTTATGTTGAAAAAAACTGATTTAAGATTAGGTTTTATATTCCAAAGGTAGAAAAAAAATATTATTTTTTAATACTATAGCCTGTGTGCCTTTTTACACAGTCATGCTTCAACAAGCCATGAAATTCAGAGTATAAACTTCCAGTAAGTGCAGCAGAAAAAACAATCTCTCACCTTTCTGCCAGAGATCTTTCACAAAAGCTTATTGCATTCCTGGCTCAAATGTAACACACTTTATGTACATAAAGTAACTTCATCAAAATGACTTCATAATCAGGGGTATTTCAGTGCTTGCAACACATGCAAATATTTAATAAAACAATGTTTAAAACATTTTTCAAACTTGTCTTGGAAATTTAAGTGTTAACTAATGATTTTTTTGAACACTTAGCTTGACATGCAACAGTTGAAATTCTGGAGGGTGTACAAAAACTAGCCAAAATTTACAGATATTCAGTTATGAGAATTCATATTTAGGAATCAAATCTTCAATAGTGGGACAGGTTGTCTCCAGGACAACTGGCCTCTTGAACTGGCAGATGGAGCCAGGGACTGGTATAGTAATCCAGGAGGAAGCAGTAAGGGACCTGCTGAGCCACTTGGATCCTCACAAGTCCATGGGACCAGACGGGATCCAGTCTAGAGTGCTGAGACATGGTCCTGGCTCACTGCAGAGGTCCCTGAAGACTGGAAGCTGCCAATGTGATGCCCATCCACAAGAAGGGCCAGAAGGAGGAACCAGGAAATTACAGACCTGTCAGCCTGACCTCAGTGCCAGGCAAGGTTATGGAACAGGTCATCTGGAGTGCCATCGCAAAGCACCTATAGGATGGCCAAGGGATAAGGCCCAGTGAGCATGGGTTTAGGAAGGGCAGATCCTGCCTGACCAACCTGATCTCCTTTTATGATCAGGTTACTGTCCTGGTGAATGTAGGGCAGGCTGTGGATGTAGTCTACCTGGACTTCAGCAAAGCCTTTGACAGAGTCTGCCACAACAAGCTCCTGGCAAAGCTGCCAGCTTGTGGCTTGGACAGATTCACTCTGATATGGGTCAAGAACTGGCTGGAGGGCCGGGCCCGGCCCAGAGAATGGTGATGAATGGTGCCAATGGTATCCTGGTCTGAATCAGGAACAGTGTGGCCAGTAGGACAAGGGATGTTATTATTCCCCTGTACTCAGCACTGGTCAGGCCACACCTTGAGTTCTGTGTCCAGTTTTGGGCTCCTCAATTCAAGAGAGATGTTGACGTACTGGAATGTGTCCAGAGAAGGGCAATGAAGCTGGTGAGGGGCCTGGAGCACAGCCCTGTGAGGAGAGGCTGAGGGAGCTGCGAGTATGCAGCCTGGAGAAGAGGAGGCTCAGAGGTGACCTCATTGCTGTCTACAGCTACCTGAAAGGAGCCAGGTGGGGGTCGGTCTCTTCTTCCAGGCAACCAGCAACAGAACAAGGGGACACAGTCTCAAGTTGTGCTAGGGGAGGTATAGGCTATATTGGAAGGAAGTTCTACACAGAGAGAATGACTGGCATTGGAATGGGCTGCCCAGGGAGGTGGTGGAGTTGCTGTCCCTGGAGGCGTTCAAGAAAAGACTGGATGGGGCACTTAGTGCCATGGTCTAATTGATTGGATAGGGCTGGGTGATAGGTTGGACTGGATGATCATGGAGGTCTCTTCCAACCTGGTTGATTCTTTTCTATTCTATTATTAGAATCTAAAACTCAGCACACACAGAGGTTAGGTCTGGCCAGTGATCAACACATTCTTTCTAGGCTGAAATCTAGTGTGATTTTTGACATTTACAGCAATATCTTAGATCTTTGTGTATCTTATAAAGTTTTCAATGCAGAAACGTAGAAAATTTAACTGTTCTAGAAAGATCAGATATTTCTTTTGTCCTTTTTTTTCACTTGTTGTTCTTGCTCATTCAAGGAGGGCGGTACATAATTAAAATCACATTGACCAAGGCTAAGAACTACTGAAATATCAACTCTGAGCCAGATGCATGAGCTGCAGTTGTTCACTTTGACATTTCTTCTGTCACATAACACCACATTTAGTTCTGAAACCTGTAGAGCATCAGCTTTAAGTCTACTTGGATAGCAACAGAAAAACAATGTGACATTCTCCAAAAAAGCAATGAAGGTCTGAAACTAACCAAAACTATTCCATGTGCAGTGTGATCTTTTCTTTATCAAAATAAACAGAAATTTCATTAATAAGCTAGGTTTTTTTAAAGAGTGCTGCTGATTAGAGGTAGTGGAAAGAAAAGTGAGGGCCGTTGTCATAATTCCTTTTTTCCTGTCTGTTACAAATAAACAAACCCCTTACTTAACCAGTAAGAACAGGAAATCTTGACAGGGCTATGGTATCATTATTTTCTGCATGTGCAAAAGTTTGCTTCAGAAAAGACGGCTGAAGGTTCTGGATAGAAAAAGGCAACTCAAGAAGCATAAGTAGGGGAAAAAAACAAAAATAAAAATCAATTACTATAGCAAATGCCTTGACGTGAGATTCTCCTCAAAAGCCTGAAAGGGAAGTGAAATGCAGAGTGAGAGTTCTTCCTGAGTATTTCACTCTTTTCACACTTTGATAGCGATTACCATAATGACCCATACATTGATTTCTGGTGGATTACCGCTATTCTATGCAGAACAGCACATAGTTGCACATTGTCACATGGCATTGGAAGACACCAGTCAGTCTTTGAAGAACACAGCTGTAATGAGAGCAATGCATGCTCTGTAGAACTTCCTGCAAAATAAATAAATATTGCATAGAAAAAGACAGCCCCAAATTAAAAAAGACATTTAAAGTTTGGGTATTCTTCATGACAGGGAAAGCCTCGACACTGAGGCCATTATCCACCAGAAAAGCTCCATCTGTGTATAATTATTTCTGATAAATGGTATTAAGTTTCATTAAAGAGGTAGTGGGGATGTAAGAGAAGATCGAGAGAACTCAACCTGTAGATAAATCTCTCCACTGTATTTCATTCAATATTACCCTAGCAGGAAGTCATAACAAATTTTTTTTATAGGTAATATTTTCAAATGCTCTGCAGGCTCTGCTGCCTAATATCCATCACCTTCAGTGCGTGTTCACAAGCTTGCAGCAATTTGGGATGAAGGACACTATTTAATTCCCTATGCTCCTTCCCAACCCTTTAATCATCTTCCTACTCACCCTCAAGTTGTTCTCACCCACAACAAAAACACATTGTTGCAACACAATTTAATTCCTAACTGAATGCATTTTCAGAAAACCCTACCTAGTAAGTACTGGAGAAGCACCAAATAGTAGATCTTGACTAATAAGCCAGGAAAGCTGCTGAAGCCCTCTGTCTCGTGAAAGCTGAAATGTTTTGCTGAAGCTTAACATTTTGCTGAATTCTCTAAGAAGGTTGTTCTAAGGCCTTCTTTTTACAGAAGACTACAGGATTCCCATAAAGTTCTGGATAGAAGGAAGAGATGATAGGTGGTTGGCAGACAAATGTGTATCCGAAGGAGAGACAAGAGTTACATGGCAAGTTTACTTTTTATTGCAAGAACTGGTATCAGCACATTCACATTTGAATACTGATGTATTTATGACAACATTCTCACACACAGATAGAAAACAATAACTCAGTGAAATTTTATTTTAGTTAGTGTAATAAACTACCACAATCCGAAACCAACACTTTGCATTTTATCCACACTCAATTTGCTTAGGTAAAAAAAATTATATAAAAGTCTACCTACCTGTAAAGGGGATAAATACTTCAGCACCTCAGCAAAACCATCCTATGTAAATAGTTAACACAACTGAAAATAAGTGTAGCACAACAGAGATTTTTTAGCGCTAGTGCTTTGTGAACAATATTATTTCCAGCAGTTGCCTTAGTGTAGAAGAACCAGAGTAGCTCTTGGAGACTTCCAACTAACAAATAAGTATATTTTTCTTGCAATGTTAACAACTATTTACCAGCCACAACAAAGTAAAACTCAGCTGAAGAGGGATTCATAAAGCACTTTCTAAAAATGAAATTACTAGCTACGCATTTGGGCTTAAGTTGGAGAATGCAGATTTTAAAACTCAAATGTATTAGATACAGGATAAACTTACAAGAGAGGTTTAGATTAATTTAAAACAAATTTATCTCTTTATCTCACTGCGTTTGCCAATTTTCAACCTCTTAGCTTAACTTCAGGGAGAGTTTTTGCCTGACAGAGTTCAGTAAAGAGGATGGGTCATGAAAGAAGAGAGGGATTATCCAATGAAGCCGAAGTTTTACGCAAGTAAGGTAGGAGTAGTCTAGACAAACATGCATTAGACTAAGTACTACATGCAATTGCAATAACCAAAAAACTAAAGGTTTTTAAGTCAAACGTCACGAGATATTGGTACTTTTCCTTAAATACATATATTAATCAATAATGTGAGAAGGAATCTCAAAATGAGAGTGCTTCAAAATCATAATTGAATTGTATACTGCACTTCAATCAGCTGTAAAGTTGGTTAGAAACTCCTGCAACCCCTCTTGATTAGTTCTTTGGTTAAAGCCATTAATGTTTATTTTGTGAATAACTTCTAACCCTTTCCTTTGCTGCAAAAGACAGATCATTTACTTCAGGGAAACATAAACCTAAGAACAAAGATGAATGTTTATCCCTTCTCTGCTGTCAACTTAAGACTCATGCACTTACATTCCTCTTTGCTCGGTGAAGTCACATTCAATTCTGTCAAAAGTTGCTGGTTGGAGTTAGTGGCCTGTGTGGTTAGAGAGGTATTGCTGTGGTCACTATTTGTTTCTCCAGAGAACAAATCTGACTGGTTGTTGCTTGTGCTGGGAGTAGAGTCATCATCTGGCTGCTTCTTCTGGAAATCTGTCAAAATCAAGATTTCATATCATCCCACTTGTTCCATCTAATCATCCAATTTGATTTAAAAAAAAAAAATAATAAATCCAACAGCATAATAAAAACAACTCCAAAAACTATCATCATTCTGATCACTTGTGTATCTCATAGAAAGCAAAGAGTAGGCTTCAATCTTTGACTTCAGACTTAAAATATCTCCTAAGTTATTTGTCGCTGAAGAACAAGAAACATTTTCAGAACTATACAAAGTTCCTGTTGCTCCAGCTACTCAAGAGCATCTATTTAAAACAAACAGTTCACACAAAGTACATATGAAAGCACAAAGGAACAAACATCTGATGAAGGAAGAATGAAGGCGTATAATAAAAGTATAAGGAACTGCTACACTTCTCTGAAAACAGCATTTTTCACTGCTGTTATATAAAATCCCACTAGTATCAGTTTTGGTGAAGCTAGCACAGACAGCTATGGATCCAGGCTAGCATGAGGCAGATGCTGAGAGACTGCTTTTGCATTACTTGTTTGATGGAGGTTTGAGGTGTGTGCGGGAGCTTGCTCTACCTTCTTCCCTCTTCACTTACACAGTCATTAGTATTAAAAGTTTCTCATTGATCTGTTATGGTCTCACTTCTAAGTTGTTGGTTTTTTTTTTTTTCTTTTTGTTTAGCAAGTCACACTAAGTCTCCAAATTGCTCCCACAGTCCAAATTCCGTGTCTTTGACAGACAATATCCTGAGACTTAGCTACCCTCCAAAAGAGACTCAGGTTTGAGGGGAAATACACTTTTCCTTTAAAAGTGCAAATTCTCCCTTGAGGGTTTTCTCCCAAACCCACAGTCTTCATACCTGATTTATTAGAGCATTAGTCTCAGTTCCTACCAGCTACACTACCCAATTTCAGTCCAGCACATATCTGCCACGGGATGCCTCTGGGGAACACACTCCCAGCCCAGTGGATTTTGGTTTGCTTAACATTCAGTCACTCTCACAATGCAAAGGAACCTCTTCTTTTTACAGAAACAGTTGCACATGAATTGCATGGTTTCTTGGTATTCTTCAATACTTTAAATTACATACAAAGGCAAAATTAATTATGCAAACACGTACATAAATTGGTATTTGGTTGTTCATTATGATGTTGTGATAGAGAGGAAAAGAGAGCAGTCCATAAATATTCATGGATTACAAATTGTTAGGAACGTTGGTTGCCAACATGACTCATTGGGATTGGGAAGCGCTACAGTCAAGCAGTCCCTAAATGCCGATGTAGGATTTAAGTCATTTGCCAGAGAAAAGAAATGGTAATTTCTGCTGTGGAAGTGTCAGCCAGAAGTCCAGATTGGAAAAGAACAAGCTCAGACAGGCAAGATGAGCTCTTCCCTGATAAAACAGTTCGGTGCTTTTTGTCACAGATCAGTTAGTGGACCTAAGATGATGTCCCACTCAGTCCTTACTAGTATTAACTAAGTTTCGCCCAAGTTGGGTTCTAAACTGCAGCGTCTGCAAAATCAAGAAAGTTTCAAGTACTTGTGCATTAGCCACAATCAGATAGCTGCAGCAATTAGAACTGGAAGCACTACCCCAGAAGATGAAACACAACTCTTTGTGCATCTGAGGCCACAGTCCTGACAGAAGGGGAGCTCACAGCTAGAGATGTTTTGGGAAGCACTAGTCTATAAATAAAAGTATAGAAAATAAATTAAAATCTGACATGTTGTCTGAAAATATAAGATGGCTCCAAAGACTCTAAATTTTATGCGAGATTCCACCCAAGGTTGATCACAGAAGTAAAGCTGTGTTGTGTGCATTTATCAGAAGTCAGACAATCTCCATCTTTAATAAGCAGGGCAAAAATAATAGTATAGGTATGCTGGTCTAAGGCTAATTGGAATATTTTAATGGGAGAAATTAGATTATTGGTTATGAAAAGAAAATAAGGTGATGTCTATATTGCCCATTTGTTCTGCTGGGACATAAAAAAACGGACACAAAGAAAGATAAGACAGTCTCTGCCTGGCTATTGCTGGACTAACTCTTCTGCCTGACTCTGTACATTTTCCAACTAATCATTCTGCTTTTAATACCCCTTGCTGACCTCTCCAGCTCACCCTGCATGTAGGTGGAGGGTGGTTGGGAGCCCCTCCTGGGCACTGACTGCTGGGAGTGGGTTCCTTTTTCTGTATGACTTTTAACTTGTATATTACTGTATATAGTTGTAAATATCTGTAATATATTTTATATATATATGCTTGGAAATTGTGCTAAGCTATAAATATAAAGCTTCATTCCCTAGCTTCCAGCCAGCTGAGTTACTCTGGTTAATCTAGTGGGGGGGGTGAAACTCTGAAACCATGACAACAGGTTATGTTCAACATTACACCCCATGAGCAATCTATACAATGCATTAAGAAACAAAGTGTAGAATTACAGAACAGAAATAGATACTATGAAATATATTAAAATTCGGCAAATTAAAAATTCTCAGTGGTTTTTACTTTTGATTGTGGGGTGGGTTTTTTTTTGTGTTGTTGGGCTTTTTTTCCAAATAGCTGCACTAGCTCATTGTCATCCATAAAATGGTCTAAATAATAAATGTCCTGACAGTTCTAAAGATGACACAGAAGTACTAGTGCCACATTGTGGCTCCCAAAGCTACAAGTTTTAAGAGTACACTGACCATTGTGGTTTGTTGTTTGGTTTGGGTTTTTTCCTCCTGAAAAACTATTCACTTTGCAACCCACTGATAAAATTTCCAGCTTCAAAAAGCATAAAAGGCTGTCAAAAATGGTCATTCAGTGATGGCATGTCCAAACAAGCATACTAGTGAAACAGCCTAGAGTTGCCACACAGAAGCAAAATCCACCGTGGTAGTTAAATTCTCTTTGCCATCCTGAATCCATGACCTCATGTTCAGAACTAGCTTTTACTTGGACTGCAAATCAATCACCTTTCAAAAAGAGCTTTCACTTGTCCAGTTCTGTGGAACCTAAGAATGTCTCCCACTCCTGCTGTTTTTAACCCCCTTTTCACTGTAGACATGAGTACTTGAGGAAAGTGTTGACACTGCTGATCTCAAGCACCCAAGACATACTAGCTGTAACTGAAGCTGTAAAACTTATTTACATTAAAGCAAATTATTAACAATAATGTGGTGTCAACAACCACACAGGACCTATTCAGTGACATAGTTCACATAATGAATTTGGCCTAAATTACCAACAGATTTCTGAAATACTGCTTTATAGTTTGTAGCCTAGTACTCACCTGGTACAAACACATATATAAGAACATACTGGGTGAGCTGTATTATATTTCTTGTATGTACTGGTGAGCATTTGACTTCTGTTTAACAGCACTCTCATTAATATATGCAACTTGCAGATCACCTTGATCTCCTCTCCAAAGTACAATAAAAGCTGGCAACAACTGCGCCAAAGCAGCGTTTGAGTAAACCTCATTTAAGCCTTAACTGCTTAACAAACAAAACAAAAATACACATGCAATACAGGCAAGACCCTGGCAAGTTTAGAAGAGAGGCTTTATTCTGATTAAAATCAGAATGTAATTTGGTTGACAGAACAATGGCCTCTCCTCACAGTCTCAATGAGGTTAAAACAGGGCAAGGGTTAGCAAGATATCATTTGCAGATTTTACTTAGAGATGCATGCAAAACACATTAATTTAATTTTTTCCTTAGTTTTACTGATACGTTAGCAAAATCTGTGCCAAACTGCACAATGACTAACCAAAAATCCATCCAATCTTATGTTCCCCTTTTCTAGTAGCTTTCCTTTGTAACTTTTTACAGCAACTTCAACTGGTAAAGGGTTTAGTGGAAAAAAAAAAATATCTCCATTTGTCAGATAATAGGTTGAGGTTTTTTGCTTTTTTCAAAGTTGTCTCCTTTTCCCTATCATCCTCAGGTTTTATTTTTTGTGGCTGTGGTAGCTGGCTTCCTCTTTTAAGTGCAAGATAGCCTGGTGTTAGTTACAAAGTGGAACCAACACCAAAATAAGATGTGAAAATTAGCTGTTTGCTCCACGGGAGAATAACACAAGGAAAAGGTCTATCAATAAAGTGCATGAAATACACCACATAAATCATTACTGCATGTTAAAGAAACTGCACGTTGTAAGCAGCAACACTGCCTGTCTTCTAGCACCAAATTTGTTTTGTTCTAAGTACTGCATCCAGCATCTCAACTATCTGAGGTAGTGCTCTCATGTGCTGGATGTTAATAGTAAGAATGTTATTTTGGATTTGTTACTCAGGATTTCTTTGTAAACAAAACAATGAGCATGTGCCTATACAGGCATTATAAAAATATGTCATAGTCTCTATACATAATTAATTCAAATGGCTTAAAATAAAGGCAAGAAGCCAGATTTGTTTCCAGACTTCAGAAGACAAATTGTTTTGTAAGACAATATTAAGTCCATTTGTATTCATAAAAGAACATCAAAGTCAACCTCTGATTCTAACCCACAAAAGCAGAGGCTGCACACAAAATTGCATCTTCTGAGCAGAACTAAAACTGCCTCACGCATTTGTCCAGTTACTGTTAGGAGGTCAGGGTGAGAAACCAGAAAGACACTGTCTTCCCCGTATAATCTTTTCACCCACTACCTCAAGATCAAAATGACAAGTATTTAGAATATCTGAACTCTTCAATCACCTAAAATGCTCCTAAACCTGTGACACACAAAAAAAAAAAAAAATAATAAAAAAAAAAAAATCGGACAGTCTCAATTCTAGTATTTAGTTTAGTTTAGCCATTGATATCCAGGAAAATACCTAAGGAAATAGTGAGCCCTCAACTTTTGATTAACTGTAAGAGGTCTGTAACTAAGCAAGGAACAACACTTCAGTTTCTATAATGTAACTTCTGGGATTATAACTAGTTAAAACTTCAGGGAAAGGCAAAAAGAAACAATACCAGAAAGGTGAAAATAAACAACACTAGTGCATTTTATTCTGAAAAAGATAGGTATGTCAAAGTATTACATGAGATGACTTAATACTATATCAGAGCTTGTTCTCATTTGCATTCATGCTATAGTGTAAGAAATCATAAAACCTATGAAACTCTCCAAGGGAGGAGCGTTCTTTTTGGCTTATTTTAAGGGTCAAAATTAAAACTCCTTCCTATTCTCTGGGCTATAACCGATGTTTTCATTAATATAGGTTCATTCATTAAGGATGTTGCAAGAAGCATCAGAATAAACAGCATGCTAAGAGGAAAAAATTACAGATTTTTTTTTTAAGTAATTATTTTTGTTGGCAGGCAACATTGCACCATTCCTTTGCTTTTTAGTCCCATAACATTTTACTAGTCACACTGCCAAGTTATTTAGAGACTGCTCCTTACATTGCATTATACGTGCAATCCGCACATTTTTTATTAACAGACCATCTTGTTCTTTCACAGAACGTGTCACATCAAATGTCTACTAGTCCATCAGTATCTCAGTGTACACAATACACTTTCATGCTGCTCTAGTCTCATCAGAATATAGTTTCATGCCTAAAAGAAAATAGATTTTGAGTACGTGAAGTAACACATTGACCGTTACAGTGAAATGTTTATTTTAAGTAATCGTATCATTTTATTTTAGTTCTTCACACAGAAATAGGACTGACCTGGAAATAGTACTTCACATGACCATGGAATAGTACTGCAAATCTGAAGAATTTATTCACTTATTTGTTAAGAACTCTTCACTGGACTTCTCTGGTTTATAGCTTACTGAAGGCACTTCAAGTGTCATTCATCTATAACTACATTCTGCATAATAAATTAGTGCAAAACAGATACAACCTTTCCTTTAAGGCGATATCTGAATAAAATCTAAAGCTCCAGTCATGGATTGGGAATAAAATGCCACTTGGGAAGAAAAGATTATCTTTTTTTCTTTTAAAATAACACACAGACAGAAAGATACACTAGCCCACTTGCAGAATAAACACAGATATCCTGCCTTCTGGGGAATGCACTGTAGAATTTGCACAAGTATTTGTATTAGGAGAAGATAACCAAAGTCATAAAATTGAATTAGAGGCAAGTGTTGCACAAAATTATAAATACACAATACATAGCATATAAGAATATACAAAAAGATATTTCTTAATACAGTCACAATAATAATACCTATAGTAAGTGGATGAATAGAAAATCAGGCTGGAGAAATTAAGAAATAATTATCACTGTATTTTTGTATGAGCTATCAGCAGAGCTCATCGCTTTCACAGTAAGGCACAAAGCACACGGAAGACTAAGAAACCAGTAAAAATACTGTAAAGATTACTTTCTTTACAATGAACTTTATTTAGAATTGTGAGCACATGTACTACAGGAAATCCATTCAGCTCTTAGGAGGGTTACTGATTCACACAACTCTTCCATTTTTTTCCATGAAGAAAAACTGAAATGAGTCCTTTATGCTCAGTTATCCTTCATAACTGCTATACTTTTTTAAAAGGCAGCACATTATTAGTAAAAGTTTCAAATAATATTGTCATTTGGATGTTGTGTATACTGAGCTTTTCATATATATATTTCATATTATTTTCAAGTAAGCAGGAAAAAAATAGAAAAAGGGCAAAACAAACAAAAAACGATGGGATGGCAAACAAACAGTGAGATCATGGCTGTAATTACATGTATTAATGTGATGGTTTGGGAGTTACCCGCCCCCCCCCCTCTTTGTANGGGGGGGTGTTATTTGTTTATTGGCTTGTGTTAGGTTTTCTATAGTTAGCTGCTTGGCAAGAAAATTCATGAATAATAAATAAATGCTAGAAAGACAAGCATAGGATTACTACAGATAACCTTCAATTTAAAGATGCAGGTCATTAATAAATACATATGCAGGCATCCTTTTAAAGGATTTTTGTACAACAGTGAGTAGAAGAATCTATGGTAATCATATTAGTCTGGCTTTTAAGACCTCAAATGATGAGCATGAAAAAAAAAAAAAGTAGTTTTAACAGCACGTGATCCCACCATCTCCAAAGTAGCTGTGAAATCCTGAACTGATGAAAATGTAATTTTATTAGTGTATACAAAAGTATCCTCTGAGAGCAGCTTCTCCACAGAACAAACATTCTTGATCTGCCTGATAGTAATAATTTGCTTGTCATAATTACATAAGTAATGAAAACTCATGTAAATAACACTTAACAAAACCTTTTATCACATTTCCTGTGGTTATTTAAAGTAGCTTCCTTACATTATGTCCACTAAAACTTCATAGTTACATAAAACTCAACAGCATAAATTAGAAAAAAAGGCTACCTGTCATCACAGGATCCAAAATACTGAGGGTATGAAGAGTAAACTACTATTTTGACAATCCACTTTAAATTTCCTGTTACAGAATCCTTCAGGTCCATAGTTAACACTGACACTTTAATTTATTAGAGAGCACGCAGAGTAAGAAAATTCCATATAAAGGTACTATTACATTGCAAAACCTAAACCTAATGAGTGAGTAGCTGTATAGCACCTGCATCTGACAGTGCAATTACAAAACACAGATAATTTATTGAGTAAATAATTGAGACTGTATGGATTCAAGAATCCATACCAAAGGATACTGGTAATAATTCAACCCAAGAGGACAGTATGAACTTTAAACAAACTGTGGAAAACAATGCAATCACTCCTTGATCATGACTGCAAGATATACTTTATTTTTCAATGATATATAAAGCAGGAGTTCATTTGGAAGAACCTAAACAGACCAGTAGCAAAACTGAGTGGGCAGCTTCCTGTATGCTGTCATGGCAAAAGACAACAATGACAACAATTTGGCCAACTCCAGTGAGAAACAAGAAGAGAAACTCCAGCTCCCAGGAACAGTAAACTGATAGAACTCTGTAAATTTAACTGACTCAGCTATTTGAAGGATCCACTGGGCACTTCAGAAGGACAATCACTTAACATGATCTAAGGGTAATAGAACAGTGGAGATGGAACAGAATCGAGCACAAGACAATTCAAAAAGGTAGCCAGGGAAAACATCTATGCAGCTGTGATCGACAGGATTTATTCTAAAAGACAACTTGAAAAACATGTAATATGAGCATTTAAAAACAGACAAGGCCAAAGCTCTAGAAAATACTCGCAAGTCTAAGCAGCACATAACCTACAAAAACCACAGTTCTATCACTCCCTTAAACTCATCTCTGGAATTATTTTAGTACTAGTATTCCTTTATGAAACTAAGAAGATTAAAAAGAAATGTCCCATTTAAAATTAAATTCGTGGAGTGACAATATATCCAAATTCATGTTCCAAAAGGAAGAGAAACATTCACTTTGATTAGGAGAATCTAATCCACACACTCTGCAACCACTATGAGTCATATGAAGTAAACTAACGAAGTGCAGTTCTTGAGTTGCTTTTGTAATAAATGAGAGATCTTGAAAATGGGACTGCTAACTGATAGAAATAGAATTTAATTACCATTCATATTTATTCTGGACACTTCATTCACCAGGCACGTAGGAACTAATATTTTTTAATAAAAGAAATGTTCCTATTAGCTATTTGTACTGGAGCTATCTTTTAATGCCCTTTCCAATACCTAGAGAGAATCCTCCAATTTCAAAACTCCTGTCTATCATTTATAAATTAATTTCTCGAGTCTAATTTATATGGTTCCAATTAAAGTGAATATTTGCCTCATTTTCTGTCAATAATAGTCACATTTATAGTTCAAGGATTCCCAAATATTTGTCTATACTGTGTATCATTAGGTTTTTCACAAGGGATAGAAGGCCTGTACAATAAATTAAGCCTTTCTAGTACTAACCCAAACTCCTCATCAGTTCCCTTTCTCTCATCTCCAGTGAAGGGACCTTAACCACTATTACTCTCATAACATGCCTCAGAATTACTCATTCATCAGACTCTTTTCCCCAGTTCCCTTTGAATAGCCTAAAGGCAAAGCTAAAGAGCTTTCTGGAGGAGAAGGGAGAACAGGCACTCGTATTTCCTGACCTCACTTCCCAATAGCCAACCTAACCCTTTGAAATGCGGACCTGTGAGGAAGTATTCTGTTGCTATTTAGGTTTTATTAGCAAAGCACTGAATGGCAAATTGAAGTATAAAGGGCAAGTTTCTTCCCACTCTTCTCCATCCTACTGGAATCTGATGTTTCTTATAATAAATAACTGTCTTTTACAGGCAGTACCTAAAGAAAAGCATGGAGAAGAAACTGACAGTCCTCAGTTGTGGCAGCAAAAACTTTGCAATCATTGTAGTTTCAGTGAGGAATTTGTGACTGTAGCCTACAACAATATGAGAAAAGCCAGGTCATGTTTTAATCACACAAGTAAGAAAGCTCACTGGAAACTCATCTGATACCCTTGTTTGTGCACGATGCACATTTCACCAACTTCCCAAAGAAGCCTGGGAGCTTAAGGGTGTATCTGTAGTCTCCCACTTACCATCCTCCCCGTCCTATTCTGTAATCACACAGAAATGCACAAGAGCAGTGCTCAGCTTGCCAACAAAAAAAAAAAAAAAAAAAAAAAGACCAGAAGTTCCAAGGACCATGGAAAGGAAAGTTGATCTAGATTGATGAATCCAAAAGGTCAAACACCTCACTAGATGAAGCTGATGCAAACCACTGCGTTACACTGAATTGTGACTATGGAACATACAGCTCAGAAATTAACCCCAGCTTGAGCACCCTTTACTTATTTTCAGCAAACATGGAACATGTTTATTTCTTTTCCAGTCTTTTAGGAACAAAAATATGAATACCTGCAGATATTAAAGAACTGCCTACATAACAAACTTTGGTTAGGCTTGTCTATGAGCAACAAGACGTGCTTAAGTTTAGATTTGATAAAAACACACTTTTTTTATACCAACTTATAAAATTATAGAAGATGATAGTAGAAACACTGAATTCAAGTCAATGATGTCATGTATTTTCATTATTAGCCAATTAATGCCAAAGAAAAGAGATGGAATACATGTCAACACTTGAAATGAGTATAAAATGGCTGCAAAAATGTGAGTTCATATCTAAAGCTTCTGGATTTTTTAATGCCTTTTTTGTCCTCTTAAAAATGCTGAGTAAATTTTTTAGATGTTTCTCTAGTTTCTTTACATTAAAAAAGTGTATAAAAAGAAAAGGAATGGAAAAACTACTTTCCTCAAATGCACTCCTGTCCCCCCAGTGGAAAAGATGGATAAATACACTTCTCAATTCACTTATTTTTTTATATAGCAAATATATGTGAACTGAAAGCACCTCTTGTGATGATGAAGTGCTGGAGGACCACTGCTGAAACTGGCTAAAATGCGTACTCTTGCCTACGCCTTAATATGGAAATAAAGAAAAAGTGCTACAAACAATAACAACAAACCAGCATGAGAAGAAAATAATTATTTTGCTTCTCATACCCACAGTTAGTGATTTGATATTATCTGACTTCTTGTGTTACTATTTGCAAGATAATGGAGATAAGAAAATTAGCCTTTCACAGGTGCTGTTTCTAGAGGTTTGGTTTGTAAATGGTTGTGATTGAACTAACAGATCTGGAATCCCTTAAACAGGAGTCCTTACCAGCAAAGCATAAATCTCTACATCAAAGGAGTCATGTGCTGACCTTGAACAGCACATTAATTAAATGCTGGTAATGTTGGAATCCTGTACATGAAAACGGATTCTGTGGCCAGCCCTCCATGTTCAAAGTTGGGTTTTTTTCTTCAGAGTTTAACAGTATCCCAGTCATGGAATTAGGACTCCTACTCATGGAAAGGCTCCAACATTTTGTTTTCATCTAGAGCCTTACGATTTAGAAGGGCTTGTAGATTCTTCTACTAATGACATAATAAAAGAAAGTGAAAATTATTTTGAGGCTTCAATCTTGGGGGCAGAGGAGAACTGTTTTCTTATGCTCTGAAAGAACAAGAAAAAAAACATCCTGAAATGCTTACTAAACAGAAAGGAAAACAAGGGCGAAAAATGTTAAGCTTACACATTTTGTTACACTTTCTGAAGTTCAATGGCCATGAAAAGCTAAGAACCAAAACAGGCTTTCAAGTAGTATTTGAAAACATTCTTTCAAGCCTATACAGAGCTAGAAAGAACTATTATATAGCACCTTCAGGGGCTCACATTCTAAAGATCAATAGATTGAACCCATCTCTGAAAAAGTCTTAGAAATTATCTGGTTTGTGCATTAATAAACTACAAGATAAATAGTTAATAACAATCTTCCTCCTCTGTCTAATTGTATTTCAAGTACAAGTAATCACGAGCATTACTTCTGAATCTAACTGGAGATCAGTATATAAAATTCAGATCAAACAGCTAAATATGAATAAACTAAAGGATGAATAATTTTTTAGAAAGTGCCAAATGATTGCTAGAAGCTACTGGCTGTTTCATGCAGACTGTTCTGATTACCTTCTTGAAGCACAAACATCCATAGAGCCTATCCTTGCAGCCCAGCAAAAATGGCAAAGTGGAACTGATCTCAGCAGCTAAAGGGGAGGGTAGCAGAAAAATTTGAATAGCTGACAGACTCAAAATAAACTGGGTCAAGCAGCCCAACTCTATCCCACATACTCAAAGAGCTAAAGTGGCAAAAACTCTACAATTCAGTTACATTCCAAAAAGAGTGGAGCAGTCTGAGAGGCACCTACCAATACGAAACTGCCAGTTCAGGGTATTGATACAGCAGATTAAACTATGTCATATCTATCAGCAGAGGGAGGTGTTCTATTATACTGCATTTGCAAAAAAGTTCCATTCCTGCAATTCGATTTAAATTCTATTTAATCATCATAGTAAAGAATAAGATTCTTTTTTTCTATACACTATAAAGAGTCCCTTGTTATGTATATCCATTTTAGACTAATTACTGCTATTTACCAGAAGAAACTCAGAACTAATTTCCATCTCAAACAATCAACAAACCCTTTATCCTCTCTTTCCAACCCATAATACAATCACAATACACTGCTCTTGATACAGCCCAGCTCATCTTCTGAAACACTGGAGACCACTACAGAATTTCTCCAAAACCAAAACTACTATTGCTTTTTTAAGTATATAGAAATAAAGAAGTGAAGTAGTATCACCTTGCCATCAGCATACCAGACGACTTGCAAAATATATAAACAGAAGAAAAAGAGAGAGAAGTACAGAAGCATGACTTCGGTAAATTCTGCTGTATAAATCTGTGAGAGTAGCCAATAGTACAGTTCCCCAAAAGAACTGTGTTTAAGTGATAGTGGACAGAAGCAGGACAACTCTGAAAAAAGATTCAGATTGCCAACACGAAGAGAAAAAACAACTGCAATATAAAGTGCCTAAATCAATCAGTTGAAATCCATGCCTCTGTTGACTACAGCAGGCAAGACAGCTGCCCATGGAAAATTAAAGAAAAAAAAAATCCCATAACCATTACTTTTGTTCATAGTATGGTCTTGGATTATGTCTAAAATCACTACTTACACACACACGGGTTGCCGTATATATTCTGGAAGTCACCTTCAAGGAATATTTCACTTTTTCTTACTTGTTCAATGCTCCTGTAAACATCTACATGTTAAAATTCTTGGCAAATAATAGTGGCAGCTCAGCAGAAAACAAGAAAAAATGAAAGTATTTCAGATGATCATATTGACATACAGTCTAATGTCTGAGGGTTTTCCTCTAAAACTAAATTCCAAATTGGTGTATGTTTTTCTCCAAGATTTTAACTATGAATTCTTTGTAGACTTGCATGTTAACTGCATTGATATTGCACAGGAATAGAATCCAATTAGGATTGAAAATTTCACTCTTAAATCTTGCTTCATAAAGCGAGTCTTCTGCACATGATTTCACAAAGCTCCAGGAGTGTTCCTGGTTATGCCCTAGCTTCTTCCTGCCAAATTCTGCAATGACTAAGAACACATTAGCACTACAAACACTATGATATGAACCCCATGTATTCAATTCCACCAATGTATTCCCTTGCTAATTAATTTGTGACCTCTGAAACACACTCTGGAACTTTTATCTACAATCTCCTCCAGTTCCCATTTCAGGACATAATTCAATCTTGACTGCAACACTGGTCTGGCTTCCTGCTTTCTCCTTCAATTCCAAGTTCCCCAGGCTATATTAAAGCATGTCAGCTGCATCTAGGATAAATAGTGTGATTACACAGAAGCTCAGCTTTCAGTTACAAGATTTCAGTATTTAGTATTTAATTTTAGGAATAACACTAATTTTTATATTTTGCAGACATTTACACTAACAGCTGTGTTAATTCTGCTTTGCCTAGGTCTGTTCTGAGTAAAATTCTGCTTTATTAAATTACCACCAAACTGAGTTCTGTTTGTGATGCTGCTTGAAATAGTAGATTTAAATTTGCACATTTAAAAGATTGTTTTAAAAACAAAGGAAAATAAACCAATGCCCTAAAAGAGACCATGGTGGCAGAGGGGATAGGAAATCCAAGCTTCTGTAGTATGTTCAACCAGATTATTTCAAGCTGCTTTATATGAAACTGTACACCATTCAGAGTGAGAAATGCCCCATATTACACATCTGAAGGCAAAGTTTCTGTTTATTCTTGATTCATCTTCTCGGTATTTGCAAATACAGTTTCAGTGCTGTTAGGTAGATTTTCATGACCATTTTGAAAGGGTATCAAACTGCCTTTAGTGAGAGGGAAAAGATGAGTATGAAGAAAATTAAGCCACTTGTCCAATTTAGTGCTGGAGATGCATTACAGAGTCAGGAAGCCTACATTCATTTCAAATATAAGAATGTGGGGTTTTGATGAGTATTTTTAGAAGTTTTCAGAACAGTTTGCACTGTTTTCTTGTAGGCTGGTACCCTTGGACACTATTGGTGGCATGGTGTTGGCTAGTTATAGCTTTGTCTATAAATTTTTCAATTCAATTTTATGAATTATTTTAGGAATTGCTCACTTATGCACTGGAAACAGTTTGAAGAGACCAAATAACACTGTAAGAGAACAGAGCTGACGAAAGCAGAACAGAAAGCAAAGAGTGTATAAAGCTAGAAGTATACTCAATGCCATAAATCTGTATGAACATTCTGGCATTAGCCATTTTGCTTAATCATGCTGGTCCTTCTAGACAAACAAAATCTGCTTTTAAAATTTATTTCTGCAAAAGAGCTCACCCAGTCCTTCAGTAAAAGAAACAGTGCTTACAACATATTTATAAACATTACACAATAGGTTGCAATTTTGCAAACAGCAAAGTGACTAGCATAAACTCAAATAATGTCATGACTGACATCAACAGCTCTTCAGTCCCTCATTTTGCTCTTTCTCCAGAGGACCTTGAAGTAATTCATCATGATGTATAGAAAAATTACCACTTTCTGATTCTAGAGCTTCTTTCTCTTATTTTCACTCATTAAATCTGAAAGCTCTTCCCCTTTTCACACTTACTCCACCAAAACCAAACAAACAAAAAAGTAGGTTTAGAAACATGAAACATATTCTCTGGTCAATTTAAAGATGATTTAAACAGCCTGTGTTACCCTATGAAACTCGCTTTACAAGAAAACTGTACAATATTGATTTCCAATGCCATGAGAAACAACTGCATCAGCCTGAAAATCTGCAGCAGTCCTGCATGTTGAGGACACTGCACTAATCTTAAGACTTCAGACTAGTTTTCACATCATGATTAAACAGCAGCAAAGTAATGACTTTTAAAAACAGCATTACAGTCACTGTTAGCAACAAGCTTGTATGTCATATTCATTGCCATGATAGATTCTCAAGCTTTCTGTTAAATTGATGCTAAAACCTGGAGCAGACGTTGGTCAGCAGATAGTGATAGCGGTACATAGAATGGCTTGAGCTGGAAGGTACTTTAAAACGTTACCTAGTACCAATCCCTTCAGAGTAGACGATGTCCCTGCTCACTGTATCAGGCTGTTCAGAGCTTTGTTGAAACTGATCTTGAATATCTCCTCCAAGGATCAGGCCCCACCTACCTCCCCTGGGAAACCTGTGCTAGTATTCCACAACCCTCATGGTAAAGAACTTGTTCCTAACGTCCAGTCTAAATCTACTCTTCTTTAATTAAAGACTTTTGCCACTGGTCCTATCACTACAGGCCTTTGTAAGCCGTCTCTCTACAGCCTTCTTGTAGGCCTGCTTCAGGTGCTGGAAGGCTGCTATTAGGTCTCCCCACAGCCTTCTCTTCTCCAGGCTGAACAACTCCAGCTCCCTTAGCCTGTCATTGTAGGAGATGTGTTCCACCCTGCTGATCATTTTTGTGGCCCTCCTTTGGACCTGATCCATCAAGTCCATGTCTCTCCTATGCTGAGGACTCCAGAGCTGGATGCAGTACTCCAGGTGCAGTCTCACCAGAGCAAAGTGGCAGAATCACCTCTCTCAATCTGCTGGCTACGCTTCTTTTGATGCAGTCTAGGAAGCAATTGGCTGTCTGGGTTGCAAGCCCATAAATGATGTGTCACCAGCTTCTAGAATCAAGACTCATGTTTATGATTTTCTGTATTACCTGTCTAGCAGACTTCTTTCAGTGCTATAAAAGGTATTTTATCTTAGTGATAAATGTCTTCTTTTTATCACCTATTTTTAGGGAGCCAGTATTAGATCCTATATTGATGAGCACTTCCTGCAATTTTTTTTCCTTCTTTTTGATGATATGCCCTAGCAAATGGTATCTTAAAGATATTCTACAAAAAGGAAGTCAAGACTGCTGTTTGGTCAGATTTGTATTGTCTTATCACTTGAACAAAATTCTACTTTCTTTTTCTTCAGTCATTCTCTTCTGCTATCAAGCTCACATGGAAAAAAAAAAAGGCTAGAAGCAAGTAAGAATGACTTTATCCTTAACATGCTGCGTTAGCAAAATATGCTAACTCTAAACAAATGAAAAGCAGTCTCAATGCCTCCGAATCCTGTCAAGTGCAGAGCATTCTGACAGTATCACGTTTAGGAAGAGCTGGAAATTCAGTAAAGGTACAGAGCTATATCTCTGCTATCGCAAACTCATTTTCATAGAGTATTTAAGGAAATAAATCTCATCCTGATTCTCAGCATCCTATTCTGATGCTGAGAAAGTAGCATTTCTTTTATCTTCATGATCAACAACAGCAGATTGAAAGGCTTCCATCAAATGCCATGTGGTGAAGAACAGAAAGATGTAACTTTCCACCTGGATGATTGATTAGTACTAAAATATCTTCAAAAACACCTGCTTTTAAAAATAGAAGTTGGAAGCACAGGTCTCTACATTAATACCAAATTACTAATTGAAGTTCCAACTGATCCAAAGCTGCCAAACTACAAATACTTTGTAGATTTTTGTCTAAATTGACAAAGTTATAAGCCATTTTCACATAGCAATTTTTCACAAGAGAAGAACTGTCTGAAGCAGTCTATCTCACAAGCCTATAGCACTAATGCCTAGACATTCCTCAGGACATACACTTGCTCATTTTTCCAGGAGTCTGATTAGCAAGTCTGTAAGTGGGAATTCCGGACATTTTTAAACAGGTTACATGCCTTATTTAGGTGAAAGACAACATGGTGCAAGCAATAGATTTTTTTCAAATAACATCTAAGATTAAAAACTGTAAGTCACATCAGAAAAGCAAACAGCACTAGAATATATACATATCCAACTAAGAACAGTCCCTGTTTCTTGAAAATTTCAAGAGTATGCATCAATACCTTGCATAGCTTCTTTAACATCCAACAGATTATTACATAATTTAATTTTCATCTATTAGGACTCTATTAGATGAAAATAAAAAAAATAAAGCACAGACATGATAGCAACATCAAATATTTTTTCCAGCTAAAACTTTAAGTATAACCTAAATGTTACATTTACTTAAAATTCCATTCAACAACTAAATATAACAAGAGAGAAATTCACTACGCCAAGAAAAAAAAAGATGTTCCTTAGGTATTGTGCATCTGAAAGTAATTTTATCACAAAATAAAAATCGGAATGGGCGTCAGAATGAGACAATGCAATAACAACATGCAATTTACATATTGCTTTTATTTTAATAATAATAATTTGTCAGTTTTAAGAAAGCACTAAATAGTCCTAGGTTAATTAAGATCAAAAATTATTAGATAAGTAGACATAAATCAAGTACTCCCTAAACTAGTCAGAAAACCCAATTAGTCTGTTCACTTTTAAGGTAAATTTATTGATATATTTTTCTGCAATGATGTTTATGCATCTCTGCTTCTCCTAAAAATGATCTGGGAAGTAAAATTTTAGTGCGGAAAACAAACAAGTCTATTCTCATCTCTGTTGCAGACTTTGAGCAGGCTAGGACACACATCTCCTTGTCTAAACTCAGTCATAGACATCCTTTTAAAAGGCAAATGGTGCATGAGAGCAGAACTATTTAATTCACCCATTTAATACTCTTAATATTTTAAATATGCCAGAATTCGGTCACAATGAAGAAAGCTTTTCTCTTGTAGCACAGTATTACTTTACCTACTGTATTTCAGTATCTATTTTGCTTGTTCATTCACCCTAATTAGGGCTTCACTAAGTAAGAAGGTAACAATTACTGGGTTCTCCAGCTAGTTGATTAGAAGAAGCAATGCTATACATGTTGTGAATATACGAGACCAAAAAAAAACATAAAAAGAAGATAAGAAATCCCTGAAAATAAAATATCAAGTTATCCTAACCCAAAATCATGACAGGCAGTTATTATCAGAGAATGTGATACATAGTATACTGTCAAACCATATTCCTGGTAACACATGAGCTAGAATTACAAGAGATGCTGCCTTGCCCTTTTAAAAATCCAACTGCATGCTCAAACTCAAAACCTGAGTTTTCTCACCAAAATGCGAAGCAATAAAGAAGTGCAAGGGAGTGGTGACATACATTTGGCTTCAGAAAATTCTATTACTTGAATTATTTTTTGCTTACTTCTTATTTTTCCTGATTAAAACCCTTTCTCCTCCAGTTCCCATACCTGTTATATACCCTCCACTGAGAAGAGCTGCCTTTTGCACAAATATGAATGTTTTACACCTATGAAAGCAGGCCACTGCAAAGAATGTCTTTTCTTCAAAGCTTTATTTTGATTTTCTGTGGCTCCACTCAATATTGCGCAAAGTGAGTCAGCTACAGAATTCCACTGAGATTTTAATCTTTTATATGTTCATTGATATTTCGTATGCTTAATTATATGGCTTTTTTTTAAAAAAAGCTTTCAAAGTGTCTCTGTATACATACAAAAAAAAAAAAACCCAAAAAACCAGCAGGCTTCAGGGCATATTGTGTGGCAAAGAACTCTGTAATAATACTAAGCCTTTGAGGAAAAACATGCCTCCAACGTTAATTATTTCCACCACCCCCCCCCACACACCTTTATTTTATCAGACTCAAAAGAATGAAGTAACTTCTTCATTGCTGTTCATTGTTTCACGATTTATATTGTTCATCTGCAGATTTTTTTTGAATTTGTGAGCAACTTAACTATCCAGAACATCACCTGACATTTACATTTAACGTAGTCATAACATGTTCACAGCACTCAGTGAATCATGGTCTGATGAAAAACGAGGAAAGGGGAAGAAAGGCAATTTGGGAAACACTCAAAGTATTGTGATTATACTGATAAAATTTTCAGAACTGACAAGTTACTGAACACATCTGACATTTGGAGTCAATACTTTGCTCTAAGACCCGACTATCAATTTCGAAGTTGCTATCGGTAAATACACGGATCTGTGTCAGACATCAGTTAAACATTCATCAGATTTCAGTTACAAGCACGTAAAGACAAGTTTAAGTTGAATTAGTATTGCATTAGTATCTTTCAGCTATGGAACAAGTCCTTGTACTTGTGAAGTATCTTGCTTCCCAGGGCTAGAGTCTCAAAGATCTTTGATGAACATATTTGTAATCTGATGGTTTGCCATTTCTAATCCCTTAGCCCCTTCTGCTTAAAGTTTCCAGAGGTCAAAATTTTCCTCAAGTCCCAGTGGCATTCTGATCACATGATGTAATCTGCATGCAGCTGAATATATATATCAACCTTCCGTTTACACAGCCAGGAGTATAGGCTAGGGATATGGGAAAATATTACAACTACTTTTTCCTGCTTGTTGAGATAGTATACTGCTTAGTGCAAGGAACATTTTATGATGGTTTACATGGTACTCAGATCTGAACTTTGTGAGATAGTTGAATGGCACTGATTCCTCATAATACACATTTTACAAAGGAGATATAAGCAGGTAATTAAATAGTGTTATTCAGGGTATTAAAGACATTTGTAAGAAATTCCAAACTAATATCTCACCTTTGAATTCTTTTCCTACTTGTATTTCTTTCTTCTCTTATACCGATTTTAACATCACTTTTTACAGACTTAAGTGTCTAGGTAAGACCCTAATAAATGAGTGCATATATCCATATAGTTATCTATCAATAGCTACATTATTAAATAGAAGAGATCCTAAATTATTACAGACTCAGCAGTCTTAGTAAACCTACCATCTTTAATGTAAAGAAATGTAAAAGTCTCTTTTGAAAACGTGACTTTTCTATCTATTTTGTTTGCACTTAAGAGAGCTCGGCCAGTTTTCACCTCCAAGAGACGGCACCAATGAGTAAGTCACTATGGCTATCTACTGGCTAGAAGGGCTTTTCCCTTCTAGCCAGTAGACAGAAGGTGGAAAACAATCTTGGTTTTGATTATATGTACGTTTTCTGTGAATACACTGAAATATAGTTGTGCATGTACACAGACACAAGAGTGTCGTGGGATTAAATTGACCTTTATTCATACAGCTTCCAAAACTGTTGGGATCACATACAAAATGCCCATCTTTAAAGGCATTCCACTGAGGACTGCACTGGCTGACAGATCTCTGAAGTAACAGAATACTTTTTTTATAAAAATGAGATAGCGAAAATGAAATAGGCAAACCACTCCCAAGATCTGCAATGAACTCCCTCAGAAACAATGAAACACTATCAGCTCACTTTATCCTACAATATATGCAAAACATGTTTTTTATCCCTTCTATCATGTAACACTTATACACCCTTTTGCCTGCCCATACCCATCCCTTCATGCATGACATGGTTTGGGTTGGAAAGGACCTTAGAGATTATCTGGTACAAACCTCCTACCAAAGCAGGTTACTCAAGGTTCCATTTAACCTGGCTTTGTGTGTTAAGCGCTCTTCCTTCTTTGATCGAGTCCACATAAACTCAAATTGCTTATCAATTCAGTTTTGAAATTACTTGAGTAATTAGTACAAAGCCAGATATGAACATTTGTCAGAAAAAAAAAAATGTCAAGTAACCTTGATCTGGTTACTAATGAAATATAAATAAATAATGTATGTTATATACAATCATAGAATTGTTTTTATTGGAAAAGAGCTCTAGGATCATCAGGTCTAGCTGTTGATCCAATATCACCATGCCTACCAAATCATGTCCTGAAGTACCATGTCTATACTTTTCACATAATCACAGAACTGTTGAGGTTGGAAGAGACCTTTGAGATCAAGTGCAAATGCTCATCTTCAGCTTGCAATCCCACTACTACTGCTAACCCACTACCACTAAACCATGTCACTCAGCACCACATCCATGCATCTTTTGAACACATCCAATGATGGGGATTCAAGCACCTCCCTAGGCAGCCTGTTTCAATGCCTCACCAGGAAACAGCTTTTTTCTAATACTCAACCTAAACCTCCTCTGATGCAACTTGAGGCCATTTCCTTGCATTCTATCACTTGATAAAAGGGAGAACAGACCCACACCCACAACATCTAGCTGTGGTTTGTCTAAAGAGTTTACTATTATATCAATAACTGACTGGATTCAAATTTCTCATTTCAAGCCCTGAATCTTCCTTGACACCCATAAAAGCAAGCTGAGGGATGCATGAACTAGTACTTGGCCTTTCTTGATACCCATCCAACCCACGTACTGATGCATGGCCACAGTCCAAAAGGAACCAAGCTCTGGCCAGCATGGTGACAGTGGTTCAGTTTCCAAAGCCCTCAAAAAATAGGAGGACAGGGTTAGAGTGAGAAAAATGATCATATTGTGTAGGCACCGTCTTAAACAAGCAGTGGGCTACACCTTGCAGCTCTGCAGTGGGTGCAACTTGTTCCAGCCTGAAGTCTTCCCCAAAACCTTTCAAACTAAAACCACTTACATTGCCTGCATAAGATTGTACTCCAGACAACTGAGTTGCCAGCAAGACAACAGCATAATTTTCCAACGTTGTTGGAAAATACTCAAAATACATAGCAACACATGGTAAAAATGCCTGTATAAAATGTCACACAAATGTGCCTTACGTCTGATCTAATGCTAACACTGGACAAGATGGAACAGTAAGCACCCCAATGCAATATAACTCATTAAAAAAGTTTATGCATTAGTAGTTTGCAGGAAAATTTGAAGCAGAAAATGGAACAGCTCAATGTTAGCATTTCTAAACTTTTTTTTTTTGGTGGGATTTTGGGGTTCTGTTTGTTTAAATTATACAGTGCAGTTAAATTATAAAGTACGGTGCAACAGAATTTTTGAGCATGTTCAACAGTATTTAGAAACTTGAGTGGATCTTTTCTACTATTATCAGAATCAGAGTATATAATATTTGCAAGATTCACTCCTCTAAACTGGTGCATGCAGCAGAATATTTTTCTTTATTACCTATCATGTTTCACTCACTAAACTATGAACTTCCTCAGAGACTAGAAACAAATCAACAGCCACATTTAGTGGGTAAAAGCATCAAGAATAATTATGGAACAGTCCAGAAAATCAAGAGACAGCATTTATATTTTGTAAGAGAGCAACTCCACTACAGTGAGTGGAACAGATGGAAAAAAATGGAGACTCTTTTTTAGCAGGAACAATTATACATGTAAAAAGTAGGGGTGTTGTGTTTTGAGGTTTTTTTTCCTGTGTGATAGTGACTCTGGAAATTAAATGCATCTTACGATACAGTGAGGGCAATTGTGTGAATCTTCATCAAAGCTTTTAATGATCAATATAATGAGCAACATAGTGCAATGATTACTGAAGAGCAGAAAAAACTCAAAATATTTAAGCTAGATGATGAACATGGTTTTACACCAATACCTTCAAGAGGCCTAAAAACTATTAAAAATAAAACATGCTTGGTGACAAAGCTGTATGCAGCAATGAGGTGTTGGATAGAAAGATACACTGCATAGGGCTGATGTGCGTTAAGGAGTTCCCCGCCCCCCC
>WBNM01013059.1:19454-38928 GCA_013399055.1 Ramphastos sulfuratus | reverse complement strand
TGGTGTGTGCAGATGGCTGATGCTGGCTGGCAGGGGGCCACGCGGATGCATTGCAATAACCTGGGTTTTATATGAAGGAGAAAGCCTCTGGAGGAACAAAGCTTTGAACCATTCAATTTGTAATGGTGCAATGCTGGCAGCAAAAGCTGTGAATGAAAACTTGTGGGACACTGAATGAGCCACTTAATCTAGATGGGTTTCCTTATTTTTCTTTCCTTGTAGGCATTGAGTGTAGGTTGAATTTTCTCCTGACAGCCAAAAGCTGGGCTGACTGCAGAGCAGCCTCTGCGTGCCCACACTTCTGAGCTCTTGGAAACCTTAGCTGTGAATGAATTGAACACAAAGCAAGCAGCAAAGCATTTTGGTTGTCCCCAGAGCAAATCCAAGTGGTTTGCAGGAGGGGCAAAGCAAAGCAAAGCAAAGCAGCACCTTGCCTTGGATCCTGTCTTGAGGGTGACTCCTTGCATGTGCTGTAGGGTGAGCTTGGGCGTCCCTGTCCTAAAGGAAGCCTCTGAAAGGAGCTCTGTGCCTGCTGCCGCTCTGGAGGCCCTGGTGGAACAGGAGCTGTCACTAGCAGCAAGCTGGTGGCACTCTTCACTCTCAGATTTATCAGCAAGAGGGAGGCTTTCAAGATGTCGTGGCTGATGTTTTCCAAACTGAGCTTCCCAAAAATCCAACTCTTTTTATCAGTATTTTTCTTTTCCTTTCTTTTACTTCACCCCTCCCCTTTTATTTCCTTTTTCCCTTTTTCCCTCTTTTTCATTTTCCTTTTTCTTTTTCTTTTCCTTTTCTTTTTCTTTTTCTTTTCTTTCTTTTTCTTTTTCTTTTTCTTTTTCTTTTTCTTTTTCTTTTTCTTTTTCTTTTTCTTTTTCTTTTTCTTTTTCTTTTTCTTTTTCTTTTTCTTTTCATCCTTCTCCTTCTTCTTCTTTTTTTTCCATTCTTTTAATTTTTTCCTTTCTTTTTATTCTTTTTCCTTTTCTTATTTTTCTTTTTCTTTTCTGTTTTTATTTTTCTCTTTTCTTTTTTCTCTCTTTTTTCCTTTCTTTTTATTCTTTTTCCTTTTCTTATTTTTCTTTTTCTTTTCTGTTTTTATTTTTCTCTTTTCTTTTTTCTCTCTTTTTTCCTTTCTTTTTATTCTTTTTCCTTTTCTTATTTTTCTTTTTCTTTTCTGTTTTTATTTTTCTCTTTTCTTTTTTCTCTCTTTTTTCCTTTCTTTTTATTCTTTTTCCTTTTCTTATTTTTCTTTTTCTTTTCTGTTTTTATTTTTCTCTTTTCTTTTTTCTCTCTTTTTTCCTTTCTTTTTATTCTTTTTCCTTTTATTGTTTTTATTTTTCTTTTTATAAGTTTTTCTTTTTTCACTTTTTTCTTTTTTTTCCTCTTTTTTCCTTATTTTTTTTCTTTTTTTCTTTTTTTTTACCCTTTTATTTTATTTTTCCTGAGGCTGATTAAGTGTGAAAAAAGTTTGGAGTGAAAATCTTTCCATTTCAACCCCAGAGATCTTAAGGAAACATGGATGGAATAGCAATAGAGGAAGTCAGGAGAGTGCTGCCATGGTTGGGAAATGGGCACATGGGTGAGATGCCCATGCTGGATGTTGGGAGGGAAAAAAAAAAAGCTTCAGAGGAAGAAAATGAGTTGAAATAAGAAGTAGGGGAGGTTAAATGGTAGGGTGGAAGCCCAAGCAAGCAGCACTCATAGGGGTTGATAATGGCATTTCTTCTTGTTGCCTCCATGTAAATGGAGTTATGAATGCTCAGACTAATAAAATCATTGGCAGAAGACATTCCTGTCCCAATCCAAGCCACAAATACATTTCAGGGAAAAGGCAGAACACTGATTTAAAGAAAACAAAAATAACAAAAGGATAACTTCCCAGAAAACACTGGAGAATGTTTGGTAACCTTTCTAAATGCTTTTGTGAAAACCTTCAGAAGTTTTGTGGGTTTTTTTATCCTCCCATCCTAATCTTCACACAACCAAAGAGCCTCCAGGAATTTTATTTGAAGGGAGCTCTCACTCAACTATGTTCACAGAAAGTCAACCCCCAAAGAATTATTACGAAGGAAAATTCCTTAGACAGTTTTATGTTCTGAATTACTCAAAAGCCTGCCACAGAATATTGAAAAATCTGCTGAAATTTGGGGAAAAAAAAATAAAAAGGAATCTGAAAGATCATGAAGAAATAAGTATCCACTGTCCCATATAAACAAAAACAAAAATAAAAAAAGCTTTATGTCTGCAAGCCAGAAAGATTGTATCTTAATATATTCTTATAAGGAACAAAGAAAACAAATTAGAAGCCAGCAGCAGCCTTTTGCATGTCCACATGGAATTTCAGCCTTTCTTTGGGCTTGTTTTCCTTCCTCATGGCCTGTGGCAGGGCTCAAAAAGGCTCAAAAAGGACAACTCTCTGCTCCATGGGCATGGAGTGCTGGGTGATGTCCAGGTGATGGAGATGTGGAGAGGAAAAGACCAAGGTGTTTTCCAGGCAGGCATTGGAAAACTTCAAGGTGTGAGGAATGCTTGACCTTTCCCCAGCTCCTGCTTAATATATCCACCACGCTTTGGGGTTTAAAACCAAACCTCTTCACCTTTTCACTGTTATCGTGGGCTTTCTGGAGAGACTTTTTTATATTGCATTGCATCACTTATATCAAAAACAGAGCAGAAAAAATTCTCCTTGCACCTCCTCCCCCCTCTTTTTTTTTTTTTTCTTTTTCCTGGTTTTATGACTGTGAATTTCAAAGCACATGGAGTAGGGGGAAAAAAAAAAGTTTCTTCTAGCCTTCATCTAAAATGGATTCATTCCTGTCACCAAAAAATGCATTAAAAAATAATAAATAATGATGAAACTAGTTCCAGGTAAGAGAGATGGATGTGATAGTTGAGCTTTGGACGGTGCTGGCCACGCTGAGCCCTTGCAGGATATCTCCAGTGGGTAAAACACAGGATGCTGAGCAAAATGTGAGTTTCACACAAAGGCTGTGTTTCTGTGCTTCGTGGACCTTGTGAAACACTTGAGGCTCTCCTCTAGGGTGAAATGCTCATGCACCCCATCATGTCTCCAAGAGGAAGTGTAGTCACTGGAGGGAGAGGAGGATTTCCTGTGGGCACTGCCTGTTGCAGCACAAATCCCAGAATCCCAGAACTTTAGAGGTTGGAAGGGACCTCCAGAGATCATCCAGTCCAGAGATCATCCAGTCCAACCTCCCTGCCAAGGCAGGATCCCCTAGGGTAGTTCACACAGGAATGTATCCAGGTGGGTTTGGAAAGTCTCCATAGAAGGAGACTCCACAACCTCTCTGGGCAGCCTGCTCCAGGGCTCTGTCACCCTCACTGTAGAGAAGTTTCTCCTCATGTTGAGCTGAAACCTTCTCTGTTCTAATTTTTAGCTGTTGCTCCTTGGCTTATTGCTGCTGAGTACTGAAAAGAGCTTGGCCCCAGCCACTTGACACCCACCCCTCAGATATTTGGACACATTGATCAGATCTCCTCTCAACCTTCTCTTCTCCAGACTGAACAGCCCCAGGGCTCTCAGTCTGTCTTCTTAGGGAAGATGCTCAAGTGGTCCTAAATGTCTTGTGCCTTTTGTGCCCTACTCCTGCCCTGTTCAGATATGGGCTGCAGTGGCCACCTTGCTACTGGGAGATCCTGGGGAAATGGTAACTGCTTTTGCAGAAACATCTGTAAGAAGAAAGACAACCATTTGGACTTGCTCTGTAAAGTCCCTTTGTGCAGGAAAAACAGGGAAAGAACACAAACTGAAACTCTTGCAAGGGCTGAGCCTCTTTGGATGTTTCTTGCGAGGGCTGAGCCACCTCTTGTCTCTGTATGTTCAAGCCTACATAGAACCTTCTGAGCTTTGAGTGCCTTTCTCAGAAGCAGGAGCTTTAGGTAATGTTGATCCAGTTCCCAATCTGTTCTGTACCTATTGAAGCACCCAAAGGATTTTGATAAATCAAAAGAAATGATATTGACCATATTGGGGAGGGACTATTGACAAGGTCAAGGACAGGGACAAGGGGCAATGGGTTTGAACTGGCAGAGGAGAGATTTAGACTGGATGTTAGGAAGAAGTTCTTTACAATGAGGGTGGTGAGACACTGGCACAGGTTGCCCAGGGAGGTTTGTGGAGCACAGAATCACCCAATGTGATCGAAGATCACATTGGGTGATTCTGTGCTTCACAACCTCCCTGGAGGTGTTCAAGGCCAGGTTGGACGAGGCCTTGAGTGACCTGTTCTAGTGGGAGGTGTCCCTGCCTATGGCAGGGGGTTGGAACTGGATGATCTTTGAGGTCCCTTCCAATCTTACCATTCTATGATTCTCTGACTTGTGTCAGAAGAAATGGTATTGACAGCAATGGGTTAATGGGCAGGGTCCCTGCTTATTTATGTCTCTGCCAACACAGCCTACCCTTTTGGTGCACCAGTGCCAGAGCCACCAACAGCTCCAGCTCCGCTCTCCCAAGGGAAAGCCACCAAGGATGCAAATCCTCAGGACCAAGCAGGGACTTCCAGGTAAGGCAGTTCCTCCACTTCTATTTTTTTGCCTCAGAGGCAGCTTGTGGCTGATCACAACATGCAGTAGAATGTTTTGTTGGGGTGTTTAGATGCTGCCTTGTGCCCTCCTGAATTGCTGAGCATTCTCTGTAGTCCACACGAGAGCTCTGCGGGGGTCATTGGCTTTTGGTGATGGTGGTGTTTGGTTCTTTGTGACTGTGAGGCATTACGAAGCATGCTGCTTGAGTCTCTTTGGAGTGACACCTCAAGATGGTACCTCAGCCAACACACAACCTGTGCCATGGGAGGCTCAGGTGCTAGGAGGGAGCCTTGGTTTGGCAAAGCCCTGGCACAGCTTGGCCTGTTGGGGTAGACCCAGCGGTTTGGACAGTCCAACGACATCCATGTGCGGTGATTTTGATTCTGATTTTTTTTTCCCTTCCCCTCTTGATTCACAAGGTTGAAACTCAAAACCACTTGGCTTTAAACTTTAAGCCTCTGCATACATTCCCCCGAGAAGGAGCATTTCTGGCAGACTCTGAGTTCTTAAATATCACTTCTCCAATTACATTCTCACAGGTTAGTATTTATGCAGCCCTGGCTTTTCGAATCCGCGGAGCTGGTACTGGGCTGAGGCTTAATGCATTGCAGGTGGCTTTTGGTGCTTTGGGCTCTCCGACCAAACTGGTTCCAGATGGCCACACAGTATGAGTAATAACATCAGCTCATTAAGTTGCAAGGTTTGAACTACAATCACAGAATTATCAATGAAATAAAAGGGAGCAGCCTATCAGCTGCGCCCTAAGCCGTAAATGGGATTTGCAGCCAAACAAACCCCTCGTTTGGGCTCGGATCTCTCATCATTTCAGTCCTGGGTGTCCACAAAAGGGGTTTATTCACTAGCAAAAGAGCAAAACAAACTCTGCCCCACCCTCTCCAAAATGTGCTCCTGAAGGCTACCGCGCTGCAGTGGGCCTGTGAGCTGCTGATTTGGGAGGAGCTTTTGATTGGGGTCGTTGGAAATGCACTGCAAGTATTTATCGGTGGTGGCTTAGAGAATAAGTAGCAGGAGCCCAGGTCTGGGATCAAAGAGATCAGTGTCAGGCAGCCTCATTACCTTGAGGTTCATGTTACGGTTGCAGATGCTGCTCCTTGTGCAAGTTGTTGTCTGTCTGTCTGTAGCCTGCATGTCATGTCCAGCAGGATGGCTCTTGTCATGTCTGCAGGTGCCTTCTGCTACTGCATCGTCTGCATCAACAGTGTTTTGTTGGCCCAGATGTCTCTTCTAGTCAGAATCACCATGAGAAAACATTTCCCCAAGCTCCTGAGGTAGCTGGGGAGGTTGAGATCTCCAATCTTAGCTATCAAGGGCTGATTTATTCCAATACTGCATCCAATTCTGGTGTCTCCAGCATAAGAAGGACACAGAGCTGCTGGAGAGAGCCCAGAGGAGGCCACAAAAATGGGCCAAGGGCTGGAACACCTCTGCTGTGAGGATAGGCTGAGGAAGCTGGGATTGTTCAACCTGGAGCAGAGAAGATTCTGGTGGGACCTTAGAGCTGCCATCCAATAGCTGAAGGGATCCTGCAGGAAGGATGCAGAGGGACTTTTCATCAGGATATCTATGGACAGGACAAGGGGGAATGGTTTGAAGCTGAGGGAGAGCAGGGTTAGACTGGAACTTAGGAAGAAGTTCAGTATGAAGGCGATGAGACTCTGACACCTCTGGATTTTGGCTGGCTTGATAAAACTCCTGTCACTGATCCCTGAAACATCAGTGCAGCAAACAGTATCAGATACCCAATCAACCTGCCTGATTTCAGGGGGCTTCTCCTGCATATGAAGTGATGTGTGTGTGGGAAGGTCTGCAACTCTCTGGCCTGGCCAGGCTGAAGCTGCAGTGTGGGATGTGGTGTCAAGCTGAGCCCTAAGGTCATGGCCTGAGCTGAGAGGTGGTGATGGGGAAATAGCAGAAGGGGCTTAGAGCCTCTCTTCCCCTGTCTTTCATTCTCCTAAATGTGAGCTCACTGCCAGGAAAACACAGAAGCAAGACTTTGTTAAGCAGTAAGAAACTAAATGAATTAAAATGCCTTAAAGATTTAGTGTCACATGGTTTGGAGCGAGGTATCCTGGATGCTGTGGTATAAAATATGACATAATGATGAAGATGAAATATTTCCAACCCAACTAAAACCACAAAGTATTCTGCTGTGCTTCTCCACACCAGGAACCCAGAACACCAGTGTGTTGCAGGCATGAAGGTATCTTGCTGGGTGTAGTAGCAGTCTGCAGAAGCTTTTTATGGCCCTGGTTTGGTTCTAGAGGTCCTGGTTGGATTATATACCCCGAGTCATAGAATCATAGGATGGCTTGAATTGGACCTTAAAGATCATCTCTCTGTTGCAACCATCTGCTTTCATACTACTCTACCTGAAAAGGAGATTCCAGATCAGCCTTTTAATAATTAGAGATGTTTTCTCCTGATTTATCCTGCCTGCTTGACCTCCCCAGTTGAGTCCTGTTACAAATGCAAGCACGGCTTCCTTCTCTTTCTACCCCAAGGCTTGTTTACAGCAGCAGCATCACATCTGGGTCAAGCACTATTTGAGGCTGTTAGGGAAGGTGACTACATCCCAAGCCCTCCTAGCTGGGATTTAATTATCAACACGAGTAATCCTGTAGGTAGTTCTCTAACTCCGTCCTGTGTTTCTGAGGGTCTCACAGATGTGCAGCATCCCTGCTTCCAGATGTTGGCAGCCCCTTTCAGAGCGCTGGGCACTGGCCCAAGGAGGGATTTGGGATGGGGGGGAGGGGGAATTCCTGCCCTGGTCTGCGTTTCCAGCGATGCGTACGGGGGGGAATTATTGTGTGTGAATGTGATGCAGAGGCACTGCTGGAGGCTGGGCAGGCACAGGATTGATCAAAAGTTGGGACTGTGGGTAAGCACAAACCACTGTGGCGTGGTGGTTTAGTGGGGTGGGGGCTCTCTGTCTCAGGCCCTTATTATCCTCTGTGCTTGTTGAGTTGTGGGGCTCCCAGCATCACTATTTGCTCCCTCCCTGGAGGTGTTCAAGGCCAGTTTGGATAAGGCCTTGAGTGACCTGTACTAGTGGGAGGTGTCCCTGCCTATGGCAGGGGTTTGGAGCTAGATGATCTTTGAGGTCCCTTCCAACCTTACCATTTTATGATTCTATGATTATTCCACAAGGAGTGGGGTGCTTGGTGTCATTTTGAGGGGCATGCTCAAGGCCTTCTGCTTTGGGCATGTAATTTGGGCATGGCAATAGGTGTTTCAGCAGGGTGGTCATGTCTGGGTTAACACCTGTGTCCCTTGTGCTCACACAGCATCAATGGAAAGAGCAGAGAGCCCTAAACTAGAGCAGGCTTCTTAGGTGCTTCTATGGGGCCTTAGGTGATGGGCTGGATGCTGAGGTGGGAGCTGCCTTGCACCAGTCAGTGTAAAACTTTGCATGAAGCCATATCCAGGCAGGGTTTCGTAGCAGGGACCTCCACCCTGGCATTTTTGAGGGTAGGACATGCCCTGGCAGAGGAAGCAGAGCTTCTGAATGCAGCACAGCTCCTGATCCAAGGGTCTGTTGGCCATGTCTAAGCACTGAACTCCCTGACCTGTTGGGGAAGAGGTTGATGCTCACCTCTTCTACTGCACGGAGTCACTCAAGGAAGCCCTAGATGAGGTGGTTTCCTCTCCTTGCAGGGTCAAGCATCCCATTTTGTGTCTTTGCTTTGTAGAACCAAGGCTTTGGATCCAAGTGGGTGATCCCCAGCTCAGTCTTCTAGCTGCTGGCTATAAGCAATGGGCACATGAGGTTGGGTCTAGGCACCGGCAGCGTGCAAAGCACGCTACCGGTGCCTAGACCCAGCCTCATGTGCCAAGCAGAGCAGTGCTGCAAGCCTGTGTGCAACATGAGGAATGCCAGACCTAGCCACTGTCTCCAGATCTGTCTCCCCAGCCAGGCTCTGGATCTTATTTGGATGCAGAGAGATTTATAAGGCATTCTCTTAATTAGGGGCCCTGTGTTTTGACTGAGAAAGATGGGGAATGAGGAGACCTAACAGAGAGGCAATGGCAAACAGCAGACTGAAAAGGGGAGGCTGGGGCTGTAAAGAAGCAGGGGCAATAAAAGAGACCAATAAAAATGAGCTGTATGTCCATAGCCTCATCTAAGAAAGGTGGGGACACACACACACACACAACAGCAAGTCCCTTCTAAGGGCAGGCAGGAGAAACCTCTGCATGTGTAAGCAATTATGGGAAACACATGGGAGAGGTGGACAGGGCAAACAAATCCAAAAGCCATCTGATATTGCACAGAAAGGCTGAGGCTCATGTAAAGTCTGGGAGTTCATATATTTCACAGCTCACAACATCCAGAGGGCTTTGGTCTGCTCCAAAAACTGCAACTGGGAAGGCTCCTCTCATTTTGGCCCTTGAGGGCTGTGCACAGATGGCTAAAGCTGAGGAAGGAGAGGGGGTTGAAGGGGTTGGCATGCTGGTGGGAAGAATCATTGAATGGTAGATGCTGGAAGGGACCTCTGGAGATTGAGTCCAATCCCCCTGCCAAAGGATGGCAGGGAGAGCTGAAGTCTTGCTTGGCTTTGAGCATTTTTCTTTACAGAACACTTGNCTCAGCCTGTCCTCAGAGCAGAGCTGCTGCAGCCCTCTGAGCATCTTTGTGGCCTCCTCTGGACCCACTCCAACACTTCCATGTCCTTCCTGTGCTGGGGGCTCCAGAACTGCACACAGGACTCCAGATGTGGTCTGAGGAGAGCAGAGTGAAGGGGAGAATCACCCCAGAAACTCTTGCTGAGCTGGGGTACCAGGAGTGACGTAGCTGTGCTCTGACAGCGATGAACTTTGGGGCATCTGTACTTTCATCTCTTTTAGAATATGAATTTGTCCTTGTTGCATCTAAACTACTGTTTAGATGCAGTGGCAGGATGAAAATCACTGCAGGATGGGAGTCCCAGACGCATTGCATCTTTTCTTCCACCCCTGCACACATCTTTGTGTTCCCATCACTGCAAGACCTATGGTGAGGTCTAGATATTCCTGAGCTGCTTCCAGATCACCTGGTCAGTTATTGCTGCTCTGAAGGCAATGGTAGTGTGGAGCCCAAGGTGTTCTCCAGCTCTTGTGCAGACCTGACACATCTTGGATCACATGGGGAAGCCCAAGAGACATCCTCTCCAATGAGTCTCAGCCCTGTGGTGTGCCAGATCAGCTCAGCTGAGCACATTTGGCTTTGGCAGCTGATCTGAACCCATTTTCTCAGCTGCTTCATGCCCACTTGGCAAGGAGCACTCCATGAACTTGGTGTGTGTCATTAGTTCACCAGTTGGGATGCATTTAGCTCATCTCCAATGCAGCAAGAGTCAGGTCAACCACCTATTTTTTCACGTGCCCAATTCCTGTCTGCCTGACAGTGCCCCAAACCAGGTTAGCTCGTGTGTTGCTGCTTTCCAAGTGTCTTGTGTCACAATCACAGGGATGTTCTCCCCAGGACATGTGGAGAACAGCTTTGTAGAAGATGGAATTACACCACCTGGTTTTCCCATTGGTGAGCAGGCTGTGGTCTCTAGGGACTGTTGCATTTACTTGGTTTCCTCAGCAGTAATCAGGCCACTTTATGCTCTTTAATCATAATATTAGATGCAAAAATTTGGAGAAACGGAGTTTTAAATTCTCAGATACCCTACCTCTGCTCATCTCCTGCAATGTATTTTTGAGGGTAGGACAGGCCACATCAGAGGAAGGAGAACTTCTAAATGCAGCTCAGCTCCTGATCCAAGGGTTTGTTGGCCATGTATCAGCACTGACCTCCCTGCCCTTTTGGGGAAGAAATTGATGCTCATCTCTCCTACTGCATGGAGTCATGCAAGGAAGCCCTTGATCATAGAATCATAGAATGGTAAGGTTGGAAGGGACCTCAAAGATCATCTGGTTCCAACCCCCAGCCATAGGCAGGGACACCTCCCACTAGTACAGGTCGCTCAAGGCCTCATCCAACCTGGTCTTGAACCCCTCCAGGGAGGGAGCAGCCACAGCCTCCCTGGGCAACCTGTTCCAGTGTCTCACCACCCTCACTGCAAAGAACTTCTTCCTAACATCCACTTTAAATCTCCCCTCTGTCAGTTTAAAGGACACCTTGGAAGGCCAGTCCAAGGTCTCCTTGAAGCCTTTTCTTCTCCAGGCTGCAGAACTCAAACTCTCAGCCTGTCCTCATGGCAGGGCTGCTAAGCAGAGCACAGGACTGGGAAGGAACAGCTTCCAAGTGTGAGTTTAAGCCTTGCATGAAGACTCCATCCCTTTCAAATGGACAACCTTTTCTTCAGGTTGAGCTGTAGAAGAAGCTGATCCCATTGTGGAATGCATCATGCGTGGTTGACAGGCAACTGAACATGAGCCAGGAGTGTGCCCAGGTGGCCAAGAAAACCAATGGCATCCTAGCCTGGATCAGGAATAGTGTGGCCAGCAGGACCAGGAACATCCTTCTGCCCTGTACTCAGCACTGGTCAGACCATACCTTGAGTGCTGTGTCCAGTTCTGGGCCCCTCCATTGGGAAAGGTGTTGAGGTGCTTGAAGGTGTCCAGAGAAGGGCAGCAAGGCTGGTGAGGGGCCTGGAGCACAGCCCTGTGAGGAGAGGCTGAGGGAGCTGGGGGTGTGCAGCCTGCAGAAGAGGAGGCTCAGGGCAGACCTCATTGCTCTCTACAGCTGCCTGAAGGGAGGTTGTAGCCAGGTGGGGTTGGTCTCTTCTGCCAGGCACCCAGGGACAGAACAAGAGGACACAGCCTCAAGCTGCACCAGGGCAGGTTCAGGCTGGATGTTAGGAAGAAGTTCTTGACAGCAAGAGTGATTGGCATTGGAATGGGCTGCCCTGGGAGGTGGTGGAGTCTCCATCCCTGGAGGTGTTTAAAAGGAGGCTAGGTGAGGCACTTGGTGCCATGGGTTAGTTAATTAGAAGGTGTCAGGTGATAGGTTGGACTCAATGATCTTTGAGGTCTTTTCCAACCTGGTTAATTCTGTGATTCTATGCTTGTATCTGCTATTGGCCACAGGAAATGCTTCTGTGGTGTGAGAAACATCAGAGAGGGAAGTTCCCTGAACTCCTGAATGTGCTGTGCACACTTGAGTGTGGTGGTGGTGGTGTGTGTGTTTTGTTTTTTGTTTTCATTGAACAAGCAGATGTTTTAGTGCTCTGAGAGTCACCTTTGTTGCAAAGGATGATGCTGAGACCCCTGAGGGCTGTGGCATGTTCAGCTTCAGTAAACATGTTCTGCTCCACCACACCAAGCAGTGCAAGCAGCAACAGCTTTTGGGTTTCATCACAGAAGGGGCAGCTTTGCCAATGTAAAGAACCCCTTGTTCAGGACCCGCTTTCATCTCTGGACGTTATCAGAACTATTAAAACGAGGAAAGAGCTCTTTAAGCCTCATCGGACAGTGACACTAAAAATACCTCCAAACAGCTCCCTCAACCCCAAGCCCCAAACAACTGAAAAACAAAAGCCAGCCCTAAAACCCTAAGCCCCTGAAACCCCTGTGGGTATCCATCACTGCCGTGTATAATCAGGGCTAGAAATCCAAACGAAGCCTGCAGCCTGTCAGCTCCGCAGACAGATTTGGTGGCGATATGAGCAAAAAAAAAAAAGAAAAAGAAAAAGAAAAAAGACTGAATTCTCTTTATAAAGATAGATGATCCTCCTGCTCATTGAGAACAGTTGGGCTGTGCTTCCAGGGGAGAGCCAAGGCCGTTGGTTTGACGGCCGCGTCGCAGGCTGCGCTGGGAGCCGCGGGCGGAGCTTTCCGGAGCGTTTGCCCTGCCCGCTTTGTGCCGTGTGCGCTGTGCCCTCTGCGCACGCTGAGGCCTCTCGCGTGGCTTACTGCTGGCCTGGTTTGCTTGGGTGGGTTTCCTGCCTTCGTGTCCTACGAGCTGGCATGGCGGAGTATTTATTTTGGTCACCGACCAGCTCTTTGGAAATCTGCGAGCTTAATCCTCCGAGAGAGAGGGAAATAAAAGGCTCAGCCTCTGTTTTCTGACAATGAAGATAAATACCTTTTATTTTCATAGCTTTTGGGACATCTCTTTTCGTGGCCTCCAGCCAAATCGTGAGGTCCTTGCTCAGGCAAGAGGTCGTTAAGTTCCTCACCAGGCTTGCTAGGGCATGGAAAATTCTCTTTTCAAGAGGAAGGATGGCCTTGTGGTTTTGCCATTGAGCCAGAGTTTAGCTCGAGTGGGACAAGTTCTTGCTTCTGCCATATATTTCCACAGTGACCTTGCGTGACCTTCTCTCTACATCTGCTCCCCAAAAACCTCCTGCTGTGGGGTGTGTAAATCTGCTTGGTGCAGAGCTCCTCTCGCTGTGGGTCGATTCGTGCAGGAATTTCAGCTGAGGCTGTGAGGCATCCTAGAGGCAGNTATGATTCTGTGATTCTGTGATTCTATGATTCTGGCTCCGTCCCTGGATCAGGACCAGCTTCACCTTGCTCTAAGGTGATGGGATGTAAGCCAGGAGTCACCTGGTAACGTACAGCTATGCCCATCTTGTTGGCTCAGGCGCTGTTGCGGTCAAATTAGGATGCAGCAGTTGTGGCACTCCTTGGGCTGAAGTTGACTCACAGCTGGATGCATTTGGCAGCAGTGCTGGACCTGAAGGAACAAGGATGGCTGCTCTGGGATCTGCCAGATCTCATTGTAGAATGCTTTGGATCAGAAGGGACCTTCAAGATCACCTAGTTTCAACTTCCCCACTGTGGGCAGGGACACCTCCCACTAGCCCAGGTTGCTCAAGGCCTCATCCAACCTGGCTTTGAACACTTCCAGAGAGGGGGGTGTCCACAAATTCCCTGGGCAACCTGTGCCAGTGTCTCACCACCCTCACTACAAATGATGTTGCTCCTTTTTTTTTAACACCAGCCTTTACACCCCAAGCAAAATTTTGTACACGAGTCTCAAGGCTGGTTGATGTCTACAAAATCTGCAGGAGCAATCAGATGATTTTACTCTTCTGTGTCAGATTAATGGCTGGGTGTCAACCAGTGTCACTTCCTGCTTGAAAAATTACTGTGGGACATTAAGAGGATTTTATTTTATGTTTTCCTGCCTGATGAGCAAAAATGGAACAGTGAGGGTGGGGAAAAGCCAGGACTTGTTTCATAAATAGCATCACCCCCACATCTCTTTGGAGTAAGCTCATGGTGGTGCCCACACAGTGGGGCTTGGGTGTGCTCCCTGGACACATGACTGACTCTGTTTTTCCTTTTATGACTGGCCCTGCTTCAGTTAATGGCCCCATTTGATGAGCAGGGTGGTACTTTGGAACATGACCCAACACACTGTGCCCCTTTTGTAATCAGCTGTCTGAAACCCCTCTTGCCAAGCTGTGTTTATGCACGGGGAAGGCCAAAAGAAAAATAGCAGTTGGTCTTCTGCCAAGGCCAAAAGGAAAAGAGCAGTTGGTCATCTGCCTGATGCCTGGATTCACTTCCTGCAAATTGCAGGAATAACTTCTGTAGTCTCATGACACTGGTTTTAGAGAGTCATTGAACATCTTGGATTGGAAGGGACCTTTGCAGGTCATCTAGTCCAACCCCACCCTGCGGGGAACAGGGACAGGACCTTTGCAGGTGGTTGCTCAGTGCCTTGTCCAACCTCACCTGGAATGTTTCTAAGAACAGGGCTTCTACCACCTCTTTGGGCAACCTGAGGAGGAGCTTTCTCTTCCTTGGTATCCTGCTGGGCCCACGAGGTTGTTGGCACCTTGATGGGGTGCCAGTTGTAATCTGTTTTATTAGTTTAACTGGTGTAGAATGTTGATTATAAAGGGTTAATTGTTTACTTGTGACAATTGAAATGTGCACAGACTCTGCAGAGGTGCACAGCCAGTTATAGTCCAGCCTGGAAGATCTTCACTGTCTTTTGTCCAACTTCTTGAACAAAATGCTAAGAAGTTCCACAGGGTGGTTTGGGTGAAACAGAATAAGCAGACAGGGACAAAAAACCAAAAAACTGCTCCATCCTGTGATTCTTGTCCTTGTGAGAAATCATCAACAAATGATGACCTCTTGTGCAAAGGCAAAGCACCAATAAGGGCTGCTCAGAAGGCAGCCACCCTTGACAGGCCCATGGGTGGCTGGAGACAGTGGCCTGGATGAAGTTACCTCTGGTTTCCCCCATCCAGCTCATGCAAGCAGATGGAAACAGTGGCTGCCAAGCACACCACACCTCCCAGCCTGCAATAACAATCACAGACCAGCTCACCTCTGGCCCACAGAAAGTGTCTGGAGATATGTTTCTGTTGCCAGTCCCCCCACATCCAAGCCTCTTCTCTTTGACTTGCCCCAGAGCTGGGGGTTTGGCTTTCGGCACTGCAGCAAAATGCAATGAAACAAAGGCCAGGCGAGGACGTTCCGACCGGGCAGCATGAAAGATGATTCCCTTTCTGAGTCAGCTCTCAACTTCTCCAGCAGTGCCAGCACTAGGAGGACTCTCTGCTCTTTCTCTTGCTGCCCTGGCTTTAGTCATTCTCCCTGAGCCCAGCTATTTCCACTGTGTATTTTGGGAAGAACTGGAACCTTCCACTCAGGCTTCCAAAAGCTGAATATCACTCCTTATGGCCCTCCCTGATGCCAAAGAGTCAGCCCTGGGCATGCTGCAGATTATTTTTATCCATCCTAAATTGCCATGGTCCACCCAGTTTTGCCCAGCCACCTGCAGCTGGGTGAGCAGTGTGGTGTCCACCCTCTGATTTGTTCTAAGAGTTGTGGTAGGGATGGCCCTTACCCTTCTTTTCCCTCCTTTCTCCTGTCTCAAGACCACTTGAGGCTGAATCAAGAAGGGACACAATCAGTGCCCAGCACAGGATGTCATCCAGAAGTTGGGGCATGATGTAGTCCTTCTTTGACCCCCTTCCTGCATCTCCTGACAAAGAAAACCAAAGCCTATGAAGGAATGATGTGGACTCTGCACACATACAGGGGCGTTAGCTAGGAACTGGGACTGGGGCACTGCTCCCACGCTCAGACCAGTTAATCTCTTACCTAGGCATGGCAACACAACCTTTATCCCTTGGTTTCCAGGTCAACATGGTGGCCCATACAATCCCTCAGAATTCAAGACCTTACATCATCATGACTGTAGACCATGAGTCCTGAGGAGCTAGTGTGCTCTTTTTGAGTAATCCAGTCCACAGAGCCAGGAAGAAAGAAACTGACAACAAACAGGGGTATTGTGATGCCCTTCTGGTGCAGAATGAGCTGTTCCATACCTGAAACATCCTCTGTGTTCCTTTAGCCAAACCCTAGCTTCAAAACTGGAGAGGGTTTTTTTTTTTTTGACATGCAGTCTTCTCTCAGTCAAAGAATCTTTCTCCTGTCCAGAGTTTCCTGTAATTGTTAGGAGGCTCACCCAAATTTATTTCACTGACCTCGTTGGCACAGATGTTCAAAGATGCCCAAGCCTTTGAGGCAAGGAATAGCCCAGTTTAGAAGAAGTGGCTGTGAGGTGCTAATATCCCTTTGCCACAGGCTTGGCAGCGTGGGCCATGCTTACATGGGAACTGCAGCTGCAGGATATGAACATCTGAGAGCACTGCTAGAACCTAAGAAAAAGAAAACAGTTCAGGCACATGACCTCAAGGCCAACATTTTATTAAAGAATATATATAGATATTAACACTGCTCCCTCTGATAAAGAACTTATTTAGGCCTTGCTTAAACTGAAACCCCTAACCTACTGCTTAGAACTACTGTATCTTCCTACACAGGGGTTTATTTTGTCAGCAGGCCAAGTACAAAGTCATGGGGTTGGAAGCCTTTGGCACCTGCCTCGCACATTTGCATCTGGGAAGAAAATATTTTTGTCCCTTCCCTCCCTTTCCCTGCGTGGAGTTAGTTCACAGAGCCAAAGCTACCCCTAGGGCTCACTTCTCACACTCGCTCTAGGACCAAGCTGTTTGCTGGGGGTGGTTGGGGCGAGCGGAGCCCTCTCAGCAAACCTCAAAGTGCAACAAAGCATTCAGGAGGACTTCTTAATTATGTTACAGGGTGTGAGGAGCTTGGAACCATAGTAGAGAGAGACGGCTGCGGAGATGATTGTGCCTCACATTTTCCAGAGTGGCGAGCTTATAAAACATCAGCTCCTTATGTTAGAACAGTTTTATATGATAATTATATTTTAACTCACACTTTCAGGGGTATAAAAAGCTCCAATGTTCTATAACCCTGCTGAACTGGAAAATCTGAGGCGTGCACGTTGGGTGATGGTGACAGTTTGATGGAGGGGATCTTTTTAGGTTGATCAAATGTCTTTGTCAAGATGCCTTAGGCACGCTCCAAGTCCTCAAACCGGAGTTTTTGCTGCCTGATGGAGGTTGTGTTGGTTGGATGGAGTTGATTTCATCCAAGCTTTGTGAAATAATAATCGAGGGAGGTTCTTCTCCCTCTCTGCTCTGCCCTGCTGAGACCTCACCTGGAATATCGTGCTCTGTTTTGGGCTTCCCAGTTCAAGAGGGACAGGGATCTACTGGAGAGAGTCCAAGGGAAGGCTGTGAAGATGATGAAGGGGATGGAGTGCTGCCCTCTGAGGAGAGGCTGAAGCACCGGGGGCAATTTGGTGTGGTGAAGAGAAGACTTAGAGAGGATCTAATCAGTGTTTATAAATAACTGAGTGTTGGAGGTCAAGAGGGAGGGGAAAAGCTCTTCTCAGTTGTGCCCTGGGATGGGACAAGGGGCAATGGATTGAAACTCCAGCACAGGAAGTTCCACCTCAACATGAAGAAGAACTTCTTCACTGGAAGGGTCCCAGAGCACTGGGACAGGCACCCCAGAGATTGTGGAGTCTCCTTTTCTGGAGACTTTCTAGCCCTGTCTGGATGTGTTCCTGTGTGACCTGTGCTAGATTTGGTGGTCCTGCTCTCGCAGCGGGGTTGGACTCGAAGATCTGTGGAGGTGTCTTCCAACCCCCAACATCCTGTGATGCTGTGATAATAAGTGATTAACAGCAGCAATATATTATTTCTGATCACTTCACCTCCTTGGGGAATCTGGTGTCACTCTGGTTTAAAGATAAAACACACCCAGCTCAACAGTGGGGAGGTTAATTAGGCTTTGGACATCCATGTTTAATCTTCTTGCTTTTATCCTTTTCCTGCATGTGAAATGTTTGAAAACATATGGAAGCAAATTAGATAAATGTGCTGCAGGTTGGGCTCAGCCAGCCAGCCCCTTACTTCAGCCTGTGGGAGGGTTGCAGTGGTGAAAGTGGCTGTGAAAAGGGCAGACAAAACCAGCATCAGCTTGCCAGGGGGTAAGGCCAGGCTGCTGGCTTGTGAGTGTCTCCTCTCCTGCAATCAGGATGTCCTCTCCTGCACTGCCTGCTCAAGGCCTGGCTCATCTTCACCAAACCTTCACCATCACCTTGGGATACTCCAAGCTGATTTTTTTCCAGATTATTTCCCTCATCCAAGTAGGTTTCACTATGGGGTTTGTCCTGGAGGGAGTGAGGCAGCTAGTGAAGTCCTGTGTCCAGTTCTGGGCCCCTCCATTTAAGAAAGATGTTGAGGTGCTGGAAGGTGTCCAGAGAAGGGCAGCAAGGCTGGTGAGGGGCCTGGAGCACAGCCCTGTGAGGAGAGGCTGAGGTGTGCAGCCTGCAGAAGAGGAGGCTCAGGGCAGACCTCATTGCTGTCTACAACTACCTGAAGGGAGGTTGTAGCCAGGTGGGGTTGGTCTTTTCTCCCAGGCACCCAGGGACACAACAAGAGGACACAACCTCAAACTGTGCCAGGGCAGGTTCAGGCTGGATGTGAGGAAGAAGTTCTTGACAGCAAGAGTGATTGGCATTGGAATGGGCTGCCTGGGGAGGTGGTGGAGTCCCCGTCCCTGGAGGTGTTTAAAAGGAGACTGGGTGAGGCACTTGGTGCCATGGTTTAGTTAATTAGAAGGGTTGGGTGAGAGGTTGGACTTGATGATCTTAGAAGTCTTTTCCAACCTGGTTAATTCTGTGATTCTTGTCTCTGAACTGGGCCTGTCTGACCCAGTGCTTAGGTGATGTACCACGCGCAGATGGGCATACAGACATCATCAAAATGGGATGCTGAGCTGCAGCATGCTCAGAGTGCAGCCTGGGGTGGTGCTAACAGAGTAGTTACCATTCCCTTACTCTCCTTCTGGGTTCTAACCTTTTCCCAAGTGTTTTCTATGCCACCCTTTTCCATCATTGGCTTTAAAGGCATCACTGAGCACAGGTCTCACCAGGGATGCTCCAATGTGCTGTCTTCATGGCACGCCAATGCTATGCCCATAAGTGCTGGGCAGGACCAATGCTGTGGTGGCATTTAGCTTACTGTCTTTACCCCTCACCCCCCCCAAAAAAAATGCAGTGGCCTCTCTTGTCTAGGAAGCTTACAATGGTCCCCTCTGGATTTGCAATCTGAGAGGTACCTGCAGTTGGTTGGTGCTTGCAGGAGTGGAAAAGCAGCCCCCTCCACCTGGACCAGACTTCTGAAGCTCTCTGGTTGGAGAACAGGGCCAGGTGGGATTTACCCCTTGCTCTTGCCAATGTGTAACCTGGCAGGGCTGTGCTGCCGGGATGCAAATTCCTCCTCCTCCGGTGGAAAGCAGGGAGCAGCTGGGGGAGCTGCTGCTTTCCCAGCAGCGCTGCCTGGCAGCCCCCAGGGCGAGTTGGGTTCCCTGCTGTGAAAAGCTGTAAATCACACACCAATAACGGCATGGAAATGGCTGGGCAAATATTTGGAGAGATGGAGAAACTTCGTAGAAACCACTGCTTTGTGAGTCACCGAGGGATGGAAAGAGAGGAATCGCAAAGATCTCCCTGGCAAAGGATTTGCTGGACATCCTTCATCTTAATGGCACAGCTCCCTCTCTCTTCTTCCTCCCTTTCTTATCTGCTTGCTAATCGAAGTCTGACGAAACCGCAGTTTCCAAACTGATTTTC
>WBNM01013059.1:1527-19314 GCA_013399055.1 Ramphastos sulfuratus | reverse complement strand
TAGAGAGAACTCACATGCCAGCTTCTAGCCTGGAGCTTACTTTTACAGCTCTGTAATAAACCCCTTTAAAAAAATGTTTATAATGGCCGTGACCGTGGTACTTAACCATTGCAGTGCTTTCTGTCAGCCTCATCACGTTAAGTGCCAATAAATCACCTGACCTGTCGTGGTGCCCTCTGTTTATTTGCAGAGCTGTTAGAGGAGTCTTTCAGGGGTTTATTGACCAAGTAGAACAAAAATCACACAGAGCAGTCTGGGTTGGAAAGGACCTCTGAAGGTCATCCAGTCCAACCCTCTGTGCAGTCAACAGGGGCATCCTCAACTAGATCAGGTTGCCCAGAGCCCTGTCGAGCCTCACCTTGAATATCTCCAGGGATGGGGCATCATCAACCTCCCTGGGCAACCTGTTCCAATGTTCCACTGCCCTCATGGTAAAGAACTTGTTCCTAGCATCCAGGCTGGAGCTCTTCTGTTTTTGGGTGGGAATTTTGGTTGGTTTGTTGGTTAGTAGATTAAATACCACCTAAACCTCAATTTGGCCTCTTGTATCTGAGGCATAGAATCACTCAGAATCACTGAAGATTAGGGACTGGAAGGGATCTCAAAGCTCATCCAGTCCAACTCCCCTGCCAGAGCAAGATCACCTATACCAGATCATACAGGAACACATCCAGGTGGGTGTGAAAGTTTTAACACTGTGGTTCCACCTAGAGCTCCCAGGCCAGAGCAACCTGACGTCAGGCATCCACAGTTCCTGCTAACTCAGATACTTTTTCAGCTGAGANCCCCCAGGATGGCATTGACCTTCTTGGCCAACAGAGCACACTGCTGGTTTTGGAGGTATTTCACAGGACCTGAAGCCCATGTCAGAGAGGAGGCAGAGCAGAGGTTGCTCAGTGCTCACAAACCACATGCATTGCTTGAGCAGTGTGCTGGGCTGAGCCCACAGCTCAGAATGGGCTCTGTGGTGAGGGCACCAGCCTGCACTGCAATGTGAGCCATGAAGCACAGGGCCTCTCTATGTTCACAGGCACTGCTCTGAAGTCTTCCACACTTTGCTTGTAGCAGGGTGGAGTTTGGGGGCTCTGATTTCTTGGCCTGTGTTACGAAGGGCAGTGCAGAGTGCTCACTCATTTCTGCTACCATCCAGTTCTGCTTGGTGCCAACTGGAGGTGTTCTCTGGTTGCTCAACCACCTCCCTTTTGCACAGAGGTGTGGAGTTGTTTTTTCCTTTAGTCTATTGAGTACTCACAAAAATCCACCTGCTGAGAAACGGAAGTAGTGCAGCCATAAAATAGAACTTCTCCTCCATTCTTGTTCCCTGTGCAGTGTCATCTCTGCACTAGGTGTTTCTGAATTCCACTAAGGGATAGAGATGAAGAAGCTCAAAACCTATTGAAGAGCAGAATTAGAGCTTGCAGTATAAGCCTGGCCACAGTCTTGGCTTGAAATTAAAGCACAAAAAAATAAACTGTTTTCTCAAAAGAAGTGAACAGAGTAAGGCTTCCAACTGGGTCAATAACCCCAGGACAGAATGGGTTTGAAGGCAGAAGTGGATTATATAGAAAAACAAGGCTGAGCTGTTGGCAATTAAAAGTCAATATCAGAAGCAAAAGGCCAGTTGGCCCTGAAAGCCACCTGCCTCCTCTTGGAGTGTGTTTTGAAGGTCCTTACCACATGCTGCACAGGGAGCTGCTGCCTCTGAGTGTATCACCTGGTTGGAATTCTTCATGGAGCTTGAATTCATTAGAAAACAGCCCCAGTCGAGCAGAACTGTGCAAATTAAATTGGATTTACATGACAAGGTGGAGCCCAAGCACAGCAGCTGGGAAATGCCTGAGAAGCAAAAAGACAAAGCAGAGGGGATCAGGGAGGAAGGCTGCTCTGTGTAAACAGTCTTCTAAAGGAACCAAAAAAAACCCAACCAAAACCCTTTGGCTAATAGAGCAATAAAATTAAAATTCCCACTTCAGCTGCCCTGGGGGAATCAAAATGAGACACTGAGGGAGAGGTAGATATTAGAGGAAATAAACAGATTTCAGCATCTAATAAGAAAGAGGCTGGAATATTATTGTAGGATAAAGTGTTCTGGGATGGAGTGAGCTGCTCCTGAACATGTTCTTGTTGTGAGGAAGATTGGAGACTTGTTCTTCAAGCCTGGTGAAGCCTGAAGGTCTCAGTCTATTGGCTTTAGTAAGCTCTGGGTGAAGGTTGCCTTCCTAGCAGACATTAGGAGCTTCATATTTTCTTCTCTCCAAGAAACACATTTGTCAGCTTGCACTGCTGCCTATTATCTTATCAAAAGAGGGTTTCTTCATCAGTAATGTGGAGGTTTTCATCTGAAACTTTAAGTACTGAATTGCTTCCATATGCCAGATGTTTCACTGGAGAGAACCTCCACTTTGGGAATGTCATTACTGCCTGGAATAATCTACTGTGAGTCACAATGTAAACTCAAAGTTATTGCCATTTATTAGCAGCCACAATTTGCCAGGAAAAGAGGATCAAAAGGAGGGTATCAGAGAAAGGAACTCGAGTGCAAAATGAGCACGCCTGCTGTTGCAGTCTGAGCCCATTAATATCCACTTTCCAAAGCCCAAGAGTGATTTAGAATCATAGAATGGTAAGGTTGGAAGGGACCTCGAAGATCATCTAGTTCCAACTCCCTGCCATAGGCAGGGACACCTCCCACTAGTACAGGTCACTCAAGACCTCCTCCAACCTGGCCTTGAACACCTCCAGGGAGGGAGCAGCCACAACCTCCCTGGGCAACCTGTGCCAGTGTCTCACCACCCTCACTGCAAACAACTTCCTCCTAACATCCAGTCTAGATCTTCCCTCTGCCAGTTTAAACCCATTGCCCCTTGTCCTGTCATTACAAGACCTTGTCAATAGTCCCTTCCCAGCCTTCCTGTAGGCCCCCTTTAGGTACTGGAAGGCTACTCTAAGGTCTCCTGGAAGCCTTCTCTTCTCCAGGCTGCAGAGCCCCAGCTCTTGTAGCCTGTCCTCATAGCAGAGCTGCTGCAGCCCTCTGCTCCAGCTACTCCCCTTGTGCCTGTGCAATGCCATAGCGGAACATGCTTGCTTTTTCAGGAAGCAATGGGATAGTATTAGCTGTATGGAAGGGATTTGATTTGCTGTCTTGTTACACAAAGCTGATCCTTTCTGTCAGCATTGGTGCTGGGTAAGTCTCAAGAAACAGCAAAGCTGGAGGCTTAATCTGATGCCACTGTGGTTGGTGGAGCTAAGTTGGAGAGATGTGGTTGTGGCCATGCTTCTGAGGAGCAGCCAAGCAGGAGCTGTGTGCAGGCACCCAGGGTCCAGGCTGCTGTGGTGGAAGTGCACAGAATCACAGAGTGGTCTGGGTTGGAAGGGATCTCTGAAGGTCATCCAGTACAACTCCCTCTGCAGTCAGAGATAAGGTTGCCCAGAGCTCTGTTGAGCTTCACCTTGGATATCTCCAAGGATGAGGCCTCAAACACCTCCCTGGGCAACCTGTTCCAGTGTTCCACTACCCTCATAGTAAAGAACTTGTTCCTGACGTCCAATCTAATCTGCTCTTCTCTAATCTGAAGCCATTGCCCTTGTCCTATCATCACAGTCTCTTTCCAGCCTTCTTGTAGCCCCCTTCAGGTACTGGAAGACCTCTATTAGATCTTCTTGGAGCCTCATCTTCTCCAGGCTGAACACCCCCAGCTCCCTCAGCCTGTCCTCACAGTGGAGGTGCTCCAATCCCCTGATCATTTTCATGGCCTTCCTCTGGACCCACTCCACCAGGTCTGTGCCCTTTCTGTACTGAGGGCTCCAGAGCTGGACACAGCACTCCAGGTGAGGTCTCCTCAGAGCAAAGTGATAGAATCCCCTCTCTGGATCTGCTGGCAATGTTGCTTTTGCTACAGCCCAGGATGTGATTTGTCTTCTGGGCTGCAAGCTCACAGTGTCTGCTTGTGTCCAGCTTCTTGTCCATCAGCACTCCCAGGTCCTTTTCTGCAGGGCTGCTCTTGCCAGGTCAAGGGATAGTGTGCTGGCCATCAGCAGAGCAAAGGAGAGGGCATGAAGGAGATGTACTGAAGAGAAAGCCATGAAACAGGTGCTAAATGTCTCATTTTCTGCTGGAGCAGTTCAGCTTACCAGAGAAATCCTTCCCTCTTGCATCCCACTGTTTGGAGTGTGGGTTTGGAAGGGTAAGAAATGGCTCCTTATTAGTCACACTTTGATCCCCCTGATCCGGGTGGGCTCATGGCTGGGAATTCCTCCAGCTAAATGCTGCTGTGAGCAGCTTCCAAGTCTATTTGTGTAGAAAGCTCCATGTGCAGCAGATCTAACAACTGGCTGTGTGAGGACAGCTCAGCAGTCCTGGGCTTGCGCAGATGCCAATGCCAATGCCATGTCCCTTCAGTCTCCTAAGTGGCTGAAATGCCTCACCATGTGCTAGTGATGGCCCTAGGATTGTCTTCATGTGAGCTCAAGCCCCCAGAGGTGGCTTGGCCTTGCTCTGGTGCATAGCAATGCTGAGCATTCTCATGAGGCTCAGATGTTCATTAGTCCCAGCTGGTGNTTCTCTTCTCCAGGCTGCAGAGCCCCAACTCTCTCAGTCCGCCCTCATAGGAGAGCTGCTCCAGCCCTCTGAGCATCTTCATGGCCTCCTCTGGACCTGCTCCAACAATTCCATGTCCTTCCTGTGCTGGGGGCTCCAGAACTGCACACAGGACTTAAAAAACTCCACTGTGGGGGACCATGTCAGACTCTGAATGTGGCTGCACTGGACTAAGAACTGGCAGCAAAGGTGCTAGGTTGGCTTCACCTAAAATCCACCTACCCATGCTAGTGGAAAGGGCATCATCCTCTTTGGCTGTCATAAACACATAGCAGTTCAAGGGGAGCCATATTTGCCTGGCAGAGACACCCCTCCTCAAGAGGTTTTGGCATTTCTAGTTCACTTGCATGCTGTTAAGCTGCAGTTATGGGTGGAAGGATTGAAGAGAGAGAGGACAAAGCAAACAGGTCTCTACCAGGGGGCAGTTTTCTGGGAAGCACAAAAGTCTTCATTTCCTGAGACCCTGGGGAGTCCTCTGGACTGGTAATAATGGACACAGCCTGGGTCAGAACAGTGCACCCTCTGGTTCTCATCAAACTAAATGGAAATGTAGTGTAGCCTCACCCTAAAAAACCTACTCTGACTGGCTGTATTGTTTTGGTAGGAGAATGAAAGTCTAAAAACACCTCACCCTGTGAGAATTTGCTTGCTGGGTGATGCTTGGTAGATGCTGTGCTTACTTCTCTGGTGCTTTCTTTAGCATTGCAGGTGCTATACAAACCAAAGTCTTCCCATGGACTAAAGTTGGGTCTTCAAAAGAACTTCTCCCTCCTTTACTTTTCTCCTTCCTGGGAAAAATGGGTGTTAAATTCTCTTCCAATCTCATTGGATGCAACAGTTTTTTTTTCCATTAATTTCAGTGGGGTCTCAGGTATTTGTCTGTATTTCCACCAGTTAATACCCAAGTGTAACAGCTGAGCTGGTCTGAAAAAGGGGCAGAGGGGGTGTCTTGGAAGGGAAGAATGCAACTCCGCTGGCAAAGCTTTTGCTTGAAAGTGGCTGGAATAGGTTCTTCTGGGACTGATTTCAAGAGCACTGGGTAATCTTGTGCAGATTCCCTCAGGGCAGCCATAAGCTTAGGGATGAAAGTGTCTGTGTGTTTTACACAGCTCTGCTCTGGGAGTGGGGGAGAGGCAGCAGTGCTGGAACAATGCAGAGCCCCGTGGGGATGGTGTCAGGGCCAAGGGGACAGGGTACTGTCCCATGGGAGCAAGCAGGAGCTGGGCACCTGGGGCTAGCAGGATGAAGCATCAGTGTTGTGGAGCTGGGCATGTGCAGGGCTTTGCACTGACATGATCCCAATGGCCCATGGGGCTTCCTGGTGGGAGATGTGGTCCCTCTCCAGCTTCCTGCATGCTTCTGCTGCCCCAAGCCAGGGTTAATATGATGCTCAGCAGATATCTGCTTGATATTGTGGGGCTGAGCAGGAAAATCAATGGCTGCTCTTGCTCTGCAGAGAGAGGTGCTATGTGGTATCCTCTCTGTGGTATCTGCTGCTCCATTCTGGTTCAGAGTAGATTATTGTGTCCAGTTCCATGGCCCCAGCTGTAAGAAAAACATAGACCTGCTCAAGCAGGTCCAGAGAAAGGCCAAAAATAGGGTCAGGGAGTTGGAGCACCTTCCCTAAGGAAAGGCTAAGGGAACTGGAGTTGTTTAGCATGGAAAAGGCTCTGAGGAGATGTTATTGTGACCTTTCAGTCACTTAGAGGATTACAGGGAAGATGAGGAGGGAGTCTGTATCAGGGAGTGTAATGCTAGGATGAGGACTAAGCATTTTAAATAGGGAGAGTACATTTAGATTAGCTAGGAGGAAATTCCCAGCACTGAGAAGGTGGTGAGACACTAGAACAGGTTGCCCAGGGTGGATATGGATGTCCCATCCCTGCAAGGTGTTCAAGGCCAGGTTGAATGGGGCTTGGAGCAACCTGATCTAAGTGGAAGGTGTCCCTGCTTGTGGCAGGGGGGGGTGGAACTAGATGACCTTTAAGGTCCCTTCCAAGCCAAACCATTCTAGGATTCTATGGAACGCTTCACCTGGAGCGCTCCGAAGTCTGCGCTGCTTGCACGGGGCCTGCTGCCAGTGCTAGGGAGACTTCCCCTCTGCACATGCTTCTGATTTACATAATCTGCATAGCTATTTACATAATCTGCATAGTGATTTGCAGCACATCCAGGGAGGAGGGCTGAGACCTTGGAAGCTGCATATTTCTGATGCCATATTTGATGTGGCTGTGCTTTGAGTTTTTGCGTGCTCTGTGTGTGTGGCATAAGTGGCCTTAAAAATGCAGGAGTCCAGGTGAGAGGAAAAGAAGAACTGAAACTACAGGTCTTTTGCTAAGATAGATAACATCATAATACTGCCACTTAACTATGGGAATGCCCCAGAGGTGGATTTTTTTCCTGCCATGCATTTGTTTCTGTGTAATTGGGAGAGGAGAACCCTTCCCGCTTGCTGCACAGCAGCCATGCCCAAGAGCACTTGGCTATAACTAGTTCCAGAGCAGGGTGTCCATGCTTGGGGGTATCTGTGTGCCTTGCTCATAAAACTTTTGTGCCTCTCTAAGGCTAACATTAAAGGCCAGTCCAAAAGGCCTGGCTGATGAATGGGCTTCTGTGTTCAAACACTGTCACCCAAGAGTGAGCTCTATGGGGAGATTTATAGCAAGGTTTTGAGCTGCTAATGAGGAGTGGCAAAGATCTACAACACAGCAGCTGAAGGTCAAGGAAGAATAAGCTCAGGAGGGCCATCCAGACAAGCTTATGGAGATATACATGACAGCCTGGAGTTTTGTTGTGCTGTATGCACTGATCTGGACATGGGGATTGAATCCATCATCACTAAGTTTGCAGATGACACCAAGTTAGGAGCAGGTGTGATCTGTTGTGGGGTAGGAGGGCANGAGAGAGTGATTGGCATTGGAATGGGCTGCCCAGGAAGGTGGTGGAGTTGCTGTCCCTGGAGGTGTTCAAGAAAAGCCTGGATGGGGCAGTTAGTGCCATGGTCTGGTTGATTGGCTAGGGCTGGGTGCTAGGTTGGTCTGGCTGAACTTGGAGGTCTCCTCCAACCTGGCTGATTCTATGATTCTATGATTCACTGCTTAGAGAGCTGCTGAGTGATGGAATACTGTTTGCCAAAGCCCAGTATGTGCTGGGACCTGGCCATTCCTGAATCAGTACCTGGTGTTCTGGAGCTGGCTGTGGTTTGCTCTGGCTTCTCTAAGTCCTGGAGGCACCTTAGGGATGTTGCACTGCAGCGGTGGACTGAGCAGATCTGCTCTCTTTGCTGTCACGATCAGCGACAGGGATCTACTTGAGAGAGTCAAACAGAAGGCTACAAGGATGCTGAAGGGACTGGAGCACTGCCTGATGAGGCAAGGGGGAGAGCCCTGGGGCTGTTTAGTCTGGAGAGGAGAAGATTGAGAGGAGATCTAATCAATGTTTGTAAATATCTGAGGGCTGGGGGTCAGGAAGGAAGGGACAGGGACAGGCTCTGCTCACTTGTGCCCTGGGACAGGGCAAGGGGCAATGGATGGAAACTGCAGCACAGGAAGTTCCAACTCAGTGTAAGGAAAAGCTTTACTGTAAGGGTCATGGAGCAGTGGAACAGGCTGCCCAGAGAGGTTGTGGAGTCTTCTTCTCTGGACACTTTCCAGCTCTGTCTGGATATATTCCTGTGTGACCTGCACTAGGCAGGGAGGTTGGACTCAGTGATCTCCAGATCTTCCAACCCCTAACATCCTGTGATCCTGTGGTCACAATCAGCACAGTCTCTGCTTCTTGCTGTGCCAAATCATCTGGGTATTTTGGTCATGTCCAAAGTTACATGGATCAAGGGTGCATCCTGCAATGCCAGCAGGATGCTGGCATGAAGAGAGACCACAGACTCTGCAGAACCCCCTGGAAAGAGTAAAGTATTGGGGTAAAGAACCACCTCAGGCAGGGGAGATAAAGAGAAGGGATCAGGTTTGGTCCCTTTTGGTCAGGTTTCTCTGTGTGGTGCAACCAACCCAGCTGTCCTTTGCAAGGAGGTCAAGATGAGACCTCAGCCTGCTCCTCTGCTCTGTCTGATTGTAAATGGCTAAACTGGTGTAAGAATTCTCTGCATTGCAGAGGCTGGGAACTGAGGGGAAGGTGTCTGTGAATGTATGAGGGGTTGGTGTTAAAATGAAGATACCAGACTATGAGGATAGTTGTGGGAGCTGAACATCTCTGCTGTGAAGAGAGGCTGAGAGCCCTGGGGCTGTTTAGCCTGGAGAAGAGAAGGCTGAGAGGGGATCTGATCAGTGTCCATAAGTATCTGAGGGGTGGGTGTCAAGATGAAGGTGCCAGGCTCTTTCTGGTGGTACCCAGTGATAGGACAAGGAATGATGGGTGCAGACTGCAACACAGAAGGTTCCAGCTCAACATGGAGACACTTCATTACTGTGAGGGTGAGTGAGCACTGGAAGAGGCTGTCTAGAGATGTTGTGGAGTCTCCTTTTCTGGATGCTTTCAAAACCTACCTGAATGCATTCCTGTGCCATCTGCCCTGGCTGATGGTGCTTTGGCAGGGTGGTTGAACTCGATGGAAGGCTCTAATGGTGCTGGGATGTGAGACCACATTCTAGCTCCAAATAGTCTTTACCCCCTGGAAGAGTTTTCTTACACTTTGTTAGTTCTGTCACACAGGCAGGCAGGTTTATGGTGTGGCTCCACTCCATGGTGCTTACAGTATTTGAGTAGTTCATCAATGTAGTGCTCATTCTTCTCACTTAAAAAACCCTGAAACTCCAAAATATATATCTATCTCAAACCATCCAATTTATGCTTACTCTTTGCAGAATGTTTTCTGTTCTGTCAGTCTAAACACTGAGAAGTATTTCAAGCAGATGTAGGCCATCCCTTTCTGTAAACAGGGTAATGATTTGGCACCGCCGATGCTTACATTTAAAGACGCAGTTTGCAGGACCTGCACAGACACCAGGCCCTGCACCTTCTGCTGTGCCCAGAAACAATTTACACCCAGAGGCCTGTAACCTTCCCCCTCTCCTGTAAAACTCAACTTCAGTTTCAAGCCTGGCACCAAAGAACAGTTACCCTTGCAGCTTCTCATGACTGCACATTGCACACGGAGCCGTTTGAGCGTACTCGCTCGGTAGGATTTGAGAGGAGGATGTGGTTTGGATTCCACCCCAAAAGCTTTGTTCTCATTACCCTGCTGCAAACTAGATGTGATGTTATTTGCACCTCGAGTTGCTTAGGGTTTGTCAGGAGAGAAGAATTCATTTGGCCTCTTAAAGCTCAGCCCTGTTGTTTACCCACAACCTTCTTTAAACTCATCAGCCTCTGGGTGATGCTGAAACTGATGCTTGGAATGCCAGCCCCAGGAAGGTGGGGTCCTCAGCTCTCACCCTCTTGTGAAAATGATGAACTGAGCTGAAGAGAGGTGGGGTTGGGAGGAAAGGATGGATGATATTCATGTTGATAAATCCAGGGCAGCAATTAGCATTGCCTTTAAAAATGTGTATTATCAGCACAAATGGCAGTACAGACAGGAGCGGCAGCCAAGTGCTGCTCTGTGTTTATAATCAAACAGGATGGACTCAAAATTAGCTGAGGACTTCTGGCCAAGCCTATGGCTCTCTTGGACTGGGCTGAACAGCTCTCCCTAAGTCATCTTTCATCATCAGCTAATCTGCAGATTTGTCATTCTTATTCTACATGAACCTGCAGAATGGTGGTGGAGAAGTGATGGCTCAAGGAGGACCTCAGGGAACTGCTTGAAAGAGTCCAGCACAGAGCCACAACGATGATGAAGGGAGTGGAACATCTCTTCTGCCAGGCACCCAGGGACAGAACAAGAGGTCACAGCCTCAAGCTGCACCAGAGCAGGTTTAGGCTGGATGTTAGGAAGAAGTTCTTGACAGCAAGAGTGATTGGCATTGGAATGGGCTGCCTGGGGAGGTGGTGGAGTCCCCATCCCTGGAGGTATTTAAAAGGAGACTGGGTGAGGCACTTAGTGCCATGGTTTAGTTGATTAGAAGGTGTTGGGTGATAGGTTGGAGTCAATCTCAAAGGTCTTTTCTGACCTGGCTGATTCTGTGATCTCCCTGCTGAGGAAAGGCTGAGAGAGCTGGGGCTTTTTAGCTTGGAGAAGGGCCTGAGGGCTGCCCTCAGTCATATTGATAAAGATGTGAAGGGCAGTGTGGGGAGGACAGAGCCAGGCTCTGTGCACTGATGTCCAATGATAGGTCAAGGGGCAGTGGGTGCAAGCTAGAGTGGAGGAGGAACAGAAGGTGACACAATGAGGGTGGCAGAGCCCTGGAGCAGGCTGCACAGAGAGGTTGTGGAGTCTTCTTCTCTGGAGGCATTCAAAATCCACCTGGATATATTCCTGTGTCACCTGCCCTGGGTGATGCTGCCCTGGGGCATGGGGGTTGGACTCAGTGACAGACCCCTAACATTCTGTGATTCTGTGATTATCTCAGGTCCTTACTGTAGTGTTGTTGTTGTTGATGCTGCCTTCCATTATCCCTAGCTGGGAAGGTAAAAACTGGACACCTTTGCACTGCAGAGTGGCCTGAAGGTGTAAAGCAATACAGGGCTTGACCCTCTATCATTCCTGCCTCAAGAGAGCCTTGTGTGCATTTGCCCCCTCTTAGGAAACAGTGAGTGGCAACAATAAAATGAGATTCTGCTGCTAACATGCAGGCCCATTTCTTAATATATTTTGGCTCCAACCTCTAGCTGAGAAACCTGATTGCTAAAGCATCCAAAATGTGGGTAAATACAGGGTCAGGGCATTGTGAAGTTTGTGTCTCTGTATGACTTAGAGAGAAAACTGTGAACATTGACATAGACTGAGGGACCTGGGGCTTTTTAGTCTGGAGAAGAGAAGGCTGGGAGGGGATTTAATCAATGTTTATAAATATCTGAGGGCTGGGGGTCAGGAGTGTGGGAACAGGCTCTGCTCACTGCTCCCTGTGGTAGGACAAGGAGCAATGGATGGAAGCTGCAGCACAGGAGGTTCCAGCTCAACACAAGGGGAAACTTCTTTGCTGTAAGGGTACCAGAGCACTGGCACAGGCTCCCCAGAGAGGTTGTGGAGTCTCCTTCTCTGGAGACTTTCAAGCCCTGTCTGGATGTGTTTCTGTGTGACCTGAGCTAGATTGTATGATCCTGCTCTGGCAGGGGAGTTGGACTGGATGATCTCTTTGGGTCCCTTCCAACCCTTCACATCCTGTGATCCTGTGAAAGACAGAAGAAAGCCACTGCTGCTCTCCTCTCTGACCCCCTGGAACAAGAGTTTCAGATCACTTTTCTATTCAGCATCAATCCTTGGTCAGTTTGGTGTTGAGAAAGGTGTTGTCCAGATTTTGGAAGCACAGATGAGGCTTTGCTCACCAGGATGGAGACACAAAGGGTAGAATATCAGAGGAGTATTCATCTCACCCACCTCCAGGTGTCTGCTTAAGGTGTCTAACATAGCTGCCTGGCTCAGACTGTTCAACAGCTCATCTATATGCAGGAAAGAAAGGTCACTCCATGAGGCTCTTCCCTATGTATGGTTAATTCCTGCTCTGAATTGCTCACTGGAAGAAAGATCTCTTTAGAGGGATTAAAAGGAGATGGAAGGAAGATCACCCACCTAACTCAACTGCTTATACAACACAATTAAAGCTGTCTGGAGCAAATGTCCTTTCTCCTTTGCCCCCACTGACAAAGGTCCCCAGTGACCAATGTTTCCCAAGTGTTTAGTGAGCACCTCCATGGTGCAAGAGACAGGTTCCTGCAACAATAAAAAAGTGACCTTTTTGCCCAGAGCACTGAACTTCACCCAGAAGAAATCTTCCAAGTGATCTGCAAGGAAACCTAAAGCTGGAACAATAGGTTGGAGTTAATGGAAGTGGTTTGTGGTTGTGGTTGTTCAGTGGTCAAAACAGTTCTCTCTTCCATCTGAGCACAAGGGGCTTATTCTAGGAATTCCTGCTTGTGTCACTAGGAATTCAGCCCAGAATAGACACTCTGGGTCAGAGAAGAAAGGAGAGCATGGCTCAGGAGTCAGAAATGCACAGAACTTGGCCTTAGGCAGAGTTTTGCACTCTCTGACCAGGGCAAAATCTGATGTCAAGTTTTCCCCAGGAGTCACTCTTCTAAATGGGAAGGAGCCCAAAGAGCTCACGTGTGGAGTGCCTGTCAAAGACAGCTGCCTCTTCCTGCCAAGCTGGATGCTTGGGGAGCTCTGCTCTTGGAAATTCACTGCTGCCCACGTGATGATCTTCCTCCAGAGAACAGAAGTTTCTCAATCCTGGCTGGGCCAATAGCTCTTTCCAAACCTGGGGTAACAAGAGTTGTTTGCTCTAACCTTATCTCCATCTACACCAGAGTCAGGAGCTCAGCAGCTGATGCTCTGCCACCCACTTGTCCCTTCCCTTTCAGCTAAGGTTGGTGACAGCAAACCTTCCTGAACATGTGGGAGTTTTCTCGTGGCTTCTGGCAAGAGGTCCACAGAAAGAGAAAATAAAAACCTCTGTCTTGAGCACAGCTACTTTGATTATGACCCCAAGCACGCTCCTGGTTTTACTGGTTTTGTATTTTGTGGCAATGTAATCAACATGAATGTGGGAAAAAGACCTCGTCCCTCCTGTTCTTCTTCTGCACTAGATGGATTTTAAATGAGATTGGATTTCCTCTCCCAGAATGAATCATACCTGGAACTTCTTACTCCAGAAGTCAAACTGAATTCTTGGTCGAAGCAATTACTCTGAAAACAATGCTGTAGAGTTTTAGGTCACTACCCATGTGTCATCTTTTGTGGTTTTCTTAACTCATAGAATCATAAAAGGACCTAGGCTGGAAGGCACCTTAAGAGATGATCTAATCCAACCTCCCTGCCATGGGCAGGGACACCTCTCAACTAGCCCAGGTTACTCAAGGCCTCATCCAACCTGGCCTTGANGATACTGTGATACTGTGATCTCCAGGGAGGGGGCATCCACAACCTCTCTGGACAATCCATTCCAGAGTCTTGCCACCCTTGTAGTGAAGAATTCCTTCCTAAGATCCAATCTAAACCTATTCTTCAATTTAAATCCATTTCCCTTTGTCCTGTCAGTGGACACTCTTGTAAAAGTCCCTCTGCAGCCTTCCTGTAGGATCCCTCCAGCTGCTGGAAGGCAGCTCTAAGGCCCCCCTGGAGCCTTCTCTTCTCCAGGCTGAACAACCCCAACTGCCTCAGCCTATCCTCATAGCAGAGGTGCTTCAGCCCTTGGATCATCTTCACAGCCTTCCTCTGGGCTTGTTCCAACAGATCTATGTCCCTCTTTTGGTGGGGATACCAGCACTGGATGTGGTATTTGAGCAACCCTTGCCTGGGTTTCTCAAGTGATGTTCACATTCCTAAGGATATGCAGCAGGCAAGGGTGAATTCTGGAAGCTGTAGCTGCTTATTTCAGACCAGCACATCAACAGGCACTGACCCATCCAGGGTAGGTCTGAATTTCTTGGGTTAGTCAGAGTTGGCTACGAGACTCTTCTGTGATCCAGCAGAAATCAGTGAGTGGGATTTCTACTGGTATATGAGTCTCATCCCAACCAGTATCTTAAGGGTTGCATAAACACTTTGAAATTAAGAAATAAAAGTAATTCCTCCCTTCTGGCCTCTTCTGAAGGTAGGATTCATGGGTTTGTGAACGTTTACCCTGTCTCTTCTGAACTGCTTTGCCTCTTTCTCCTAGTGAGAGCGGCGCATCAGCCAGAGCAGCAATGATCCCTGGTCCTGGCATCATCAGAGCTTGAGATTGCCTTGGGATGCAGATCCTGATGTGGACTATGGGCTGGGATCCAAACATCAATAGCAGTTATTTAGGAAAGGCTTTTTCCAAGCTATGGTTTAGCAATGCCTGAAGTATTTCACCCTGGTAGACAGGGACCAGAGCACGCTCCCAGCTGTTGCTCTTCTGCATGGTCCCAGCTGCTTGCAAGCCAACTGCTGACCCCGTCTCAGTCAGACCAGTTGGCAGCCTTTCTCAAACCATCTGCAGACTCCACTTCCCAGCATTGTACAGCAAAGCAGCACCTTTTCCCTGCTGCTGAAAGTGTCTCCTATGGCAATGCAGAAACCAAGCTCAATCTCCTCTGCATCTTAACATTTCCACCTACAAAAAGAAAAAGAAAACGAAGCGGCAGAAGTAGCTGTTTGTGAGGCTCTCAGGGTTCTGAAGTCACTTGCCCAACAGCTGCACAGTGCACACCTTGGGATGAACGACCTCTTCTCACACAGAGTGACCTCTTCCCACACAGAAGATTCCATCTTACCAGGAGGAGACACTTCTTTATAGTGAGGGTGCTGGAGCCCTGGAGCAGGCCGCCCAGAGAGGTTGTGGAGTCTCCTTCTCTGGAGGCTTTCCAAACCCATCTGGATGTGATCTACCCTGGGTGATCCTGCTCTGGTATGGGGGCTGGAGTGAATGATCTTTTCAGGTCCCTTCCAACCCCTAACATTCTGTGTTTCTGAGCTTCTCAGCTACTGGTGTTCAGGTGCAAGGGGATGGGGCAGCGGCAAAGCCCTCGTCTGGTTCAGGCTCTCAATCCATGATGCTTGCACCACTCCCAGTAACCCAAGACCCAACAAAGGCTCCTTTGACATCATTTGGAGACTCAGCTGGAGCTGGGCTGGGCAAAGTCTTCCCCTTTTGAATGAGAGGGGGAAAGGTGTTTATGTGAATGCCTGGGTACTGGTGGGCACCTCAGGTCTGTGGGGAAGTCACTGAGCAGTCAAGTTAATTATTTTTAATGAACTGGGCCAAAGCTGATTGTGTTATTTTGTAACATATTAGTTTGGAAAGCAGGGAAAGTATTTGGCATCCCTCCCTGGCCATCACAGGGACCCCTTTGTGCTTTGCTCTCCCCCAGTTTTCTCTGGTGTGTGTAGCTGGCTCCCACATCTCCACTTGCTGACGCTGATTGATTGCATTAATATCACTGTAAATATTACATAATCTCCACTTACAATGCTAGAAGGAACTGATGAGCTTTACTTTGCCAAGAATTTTCAGGCTGGAAAATAATAATAAAAAAAATAATTTAGAAAAAAAAATAAAATATTTCTTCATTATTTCCTCCCAATTTTTGCTTTTTTTTTTTTTTTTTGGCTATGTGTTTGCTGTTGGCCCTGTTGGCTGCAGGCCAAGCAGAGGCTGTGTCCTACCATAGAATGAGTTGGGTTGGAAGGTCATCTAGTTCCAACTCTCCTGCCATGGACAGGGACACCTCCTACTGGAGCAGGTTGTTCCAAGCCCTATCCAGCAGAGTGTTTAATGCTTCCAAGCATGAGGCATCTACAGCCTCCATGGACAACCTGTTCCAGTTTCTCACCAGCCTCATAGTGAGGAATTTCTGTCTGTGGCTTCAATTGGGAGAGTGAAAAAGAGGTGGGGAAAGGCAGTGAGAGTGTTACAGCAAGCAACTGTGGCCTCAGCAGGGGCATGGCAAGGGGAACAGGGGGGTATTGGAGGGTAATAAGACCTCTTAGGGACAAAAAAAATAGGTTTCAGAAGGTAGGGTTCAGGTTAGCCAAGGAAGACGTGGACGTGCAGGGTAGGTCTGTACCCCATCCTAGCACCATGGGCCAGTGGGAACAGGGTTGTTGCAGTGTGGTACCTTCTTCATTCCATTAGCAGCTGATTTTTAAGTCAGTGTACTGAGTGTCTGATGCACTCAGGATTCAAAGACACTGCCTCCCCTTTCTTGCAGAGGTGACAGCTTTCCCAGGGTATTTCCATGATCATGTCCTGGGCTGGGGAGGATAAAGGCTGCAGCAAGGACTGACGGGAGACTCCCCTACCCTCTGAGGAGTCCTCTAGGATACTCCTTAACTCTGCTTACAGGAGACACAACTCCTCCTCCTCCTCTTCCAGCACCAGTCCAGGGCTATTTGACCTCATACATGTAACACATCCTCTGTTCTGACCCTTGTCCAGACCAGTTCTGTTTCTTTTCTCTGTCTCCCCTCCGGAGACAGCTCCGTATCAGGTTGCGTTTTGAAGCGGGCGCGAGGGTTTGCAGACTCTAGCAAATTCATTTGTCATATCAGCCTTACATTAGGCAAAGTATCAGAGATAAAAATTATCTTGGAAATCTAAGCAGAGATTCTAATCTAAGGTAGAGCAGCATCTGTTTCCCATTACTTTTTATTACTTGCAAGGTTTGAGCAGCGTTACTCCTGCGGCGAGAGATTCCTGAAAGCAGAAGCGTGCATCCCAGTGCTGATTCCTGCTCCTCTCCAGGGGCTCATCTGCATGGGAATAGCTGATTACTCAACGTGCAGAGTCAGGGGAGTGTGTGTCCTGAGCCCAGGCAGGCTCCCCAGGCAGCGTGCCCGGCCCAGGTCAGGGTTGTGCTGACTTCAGCAGGATCCACATCACCGTTGGATGTCTTTCAGAAGTCTGCTCAGGGACCTTTCTCAGAGCTGTTTGCAATACCAGTCTGCCAGGCATCACTGGTCCAAACTGGCTGGGAGGAAGCAGTGATGTGGATATCTGAACACAATGCCACAACTTCAGGCTTCTCTTTTCCAGCAGAGCACTTTCTGAGCTGTGCTTTGGGGACAATGAAGCTCCTCACAAGATCACAGGATGCTGGGGTGGAAGGGACCTCCACAGGTCACAGTATCACCAGGTCGAGTCCAAACCCCCTGCCAGAGCAGGGCTGTAGAATCTAGTGTAGGTCACACAGGAATGCATCCAGACAGGGCTGGAAAGTCTCCAGAGAAGGAGACTCCACAACCTCTCTGGGCAGCCTGTTCCAGTGCTCTGTGACCTTTACAGTAAAGAAGCTCTTCCTCACGCTGAGGTAGAACTTCCTGTGCTGTAGTTTCCATCCATTACCCCTTGTCTATCCCAGGGAGCAACTGAGAAGAGTTTGTCCCCTCCCTCTTGACCCCTAGCCCTCAGATATTTATAAACATTGATTAGATCCCCTCTAAATCTTCTCTTCACCAGAGCACAAAGCTCCAGGTCCCTCAGCCTCTTTTCAGAGGGCAGTGCTCCAGCCCCTTTATCAAAGAATCATAGAATGAACCAGACTGGAAGAGACCTCCAAGACCATCCAGTCCAACCACCTTTGTAGCCCTCTCTTGGACTCTCTCCAGTAGATCCCTGCCCTTCCTAAACTGAGGAGCCCAAAACTGAACACACTATTCCAGGTGAGGT
>WBNM01013058.1:25288-45337 GCA_013399055.1 Ramphastos sulfuratus | reverse complement strand
GGAGAAAATTCTTTCCTGTGAGGATGTTGGAGCCTTGGAGTAGGCGGCCCAGAGAGGTTGTGGAGTTTCTTTCTCTGGAGAGCTTCCAAACCTACCTGGCCATTGTGAATCCTGGGCAAGCTGCTGTGAGTGACCTTGCTTTATCGGGCAGGTTGGACTGGATGATCTCCAGAGGTCCCTTCAAACCCTGACCATGCTGGGATTCTGGGGTTCCTATCTCGTTCCTGGCTCAAATGAACCCTCCATGGGTTCACCACTGAAGGCCAGCCAGCCTCCTGTCGTGCTGTCACACAGAGGTTTGACCTTGCCCATAGATCATTCTATTGCCAGGTCTTTCTTCCCTCTGTTGCTGGGGTTGTCCTTGGGGGCCGGGGTGGAGCATGGGTGGCCAGGTGGCTCCTCTCTCCTTCGCAGTAATTGGTAAAAGTTCACATAGTTGGCTGCTTGCCCTCCACAGTGACGTCAGTCTTCGTAAGTAACGGTTTTGGGTTTCTGACTCTACTTGGCATTTACAGGTGACTAGTCCCAAGCTGCCAGAGGAGCTGCAGGCGGCCAGCAGCAGGGATTCTGCTGTCAGAACCCTCTGTTAAAAATAACAGGCTGCTTCCAGCCAGGGAAGTCAGCCTTGCTCAACAAGGAGATGTCACCAGCCAGGGAAACCTTCCCCTCAGTGCTTGGCTCCAGCGTTCCAGCATTTGTAGGGTCCTAGAATTGCTTCAGTTGGAAGAGACCCCTAAGATCAAGTCTGACCCTGAGCCCTTAACTTAGACTACCAGAGAATGATTTGGATTGGAAAAGCCCTCTAAGTTCATCGAGTCCAGCCATTGAACCAACTCCATCATGGCCATTAAACTGTGTCCCAAAGTGCCATGTCCATATGTTTCTTGAACACCTTCAGGGATAGTGACTCCATCATCTCCCTGGGCAGCCTGTTCCAATGCCTGACCGCTCTTGCAGTGAAGACATTTCCTAACCTAACCCCCCTCTCCCCCGCCGCCAGTGCAACTTGAGGCCATTTCCTCTCATTCTGTTGCTTGTCGATTGGGAGAAAAGACCAGCACCAGCCTCACTCCAGCCTCCTTTGAGGGAGTTGTAGAGAGCCAGAAGCTCTCCTTTTAGCCTTCCTTTCTCCTGGCTGAACAACCCCAGGCTCCCTCAGCTGCTCCTCACCAGACCTGTTCCAGGCCTTCCCCAGCTTTGTTGCCCTTGTCTGGATTGGCTGCAGCCCCTCAATGCTTCAGCTGGACACTGAGTCTCTCCTTCCTTTATTTCTTCCTTTTCTGTTGTCTATCTCCTCATGTACAAACTGACTGCAGGTACTCCTGCTATGGTCACAGCTGATGCTTCCTGTGCTGTGAGTTGATGGTGGGTGCGTTCACTGCAGAGCTATTAGGCATCCCCACATCCCACCTTGTCAGGTGCTCAACTCCTTGTAAAACCTGAGTAGGTTTCTCTGTTCTGCTTTCTGCTTCCTGTTCTTCACCAAATCCCTCTTTGCAAGCCTTTGCGTTTTCCAGATACTTCCCATTCTCTCTATAATCTGCCCTAGGGAGACCACATCTGGAGTATTGGGGCCAGTTCTGGGCTCCCCAGCTTGAGAAAGACAGGGGACTACTGGAGAGAGTCCAGTGGACGGTGGGAAGATGCTGAGGGGCCTGGAACGTCTCTGTCAGGAGGAAAGGCTGGAGAAGAGCAGCCTGGGAGGGGATCTGCTCAATGCTCAGCAGGAGCTAAAGGGTGGGGAACAAGAAGGGCTGAGTCTCTTTTCAGTGGTGTCTTGTGATAGGACAAGGGGCAGTGGATGCAAACTGGAACACAGGAGGTTACCTCTGAAGATGAGAAGAAACTTCTTGGTGTGAGGGTGCTGGAGCCCTGGAGCAGGCTGCCCAGAGAGGTTGTGGAGTCTCCTTCTCTGGAGATTTTCAACACCCATCTGGATATGTTCCTATGTGACCTGCCCTAAGGGATCCTGCTTTGCAGGGGTGTTGGAGTGGATGACCTCCAGAGGTCCTTTCCAACCCCAAACATCCCTCTGTGATTCTATGATTATCATAGTAACAACTCACAACCTTCATACAGCGGTTCCTCTCCATTGCTGCTGAGCCAAGTCCAAGTAATGCTTCTCCTGAGTCCTGCAAAACTTGGACTGTTGCAGCAGCTTTTGTGGTTTTGGGTTTCTCCTTCAACTGAAGGGAAACCTGTTTGTCACCAGGGATTTTCTGACTGCCCCCAGGAACTGATGAGGGTTTGAGGAACATTTGCCCTCCCTGATCCCACTGCACCATCCACATGCCCGCGGCTTTCATCAGGCTTCTGTTTTGGATCCTGCCTGGGGTTGTTTTGAGTTGTATGAAGGAAGGGTGTGGTGTGGGTGTACCCTCATGGGTGGTGAACTCTAGGTCCAGATCTATTCTTGGAGCTGATCTCAGATGTTATTACCCCTTAAGCCTGTCCTCGGGGGCTCTCCAGTGGGAAAGGGCAGGAGCATACTTGGAACCTTAGCGTTGGTTGTGAGCTCCAGCATGGCTTCTGATGGCAAAGCATGTGTTGTTGCTCAGTGCACCAGCAGATCTCCTGGGACATGTTGTTTTCAGATGGGACAGTGTGCCCAGGCAAAGTGCCTGTCTGGGGCTGGGATATGCCATAGAACTGTAGTTTTTCCTTGAAGAACCTTCCCAAAATGTGTCTTGTGAGGCCTCTGTGGTGAAACAACCAAGTTGGTGTGTGTCAGCACTGCTTATTGTGGTTTGGGGATAAACAAAGAGCTCTGCTAGTAAAAGCAATCATTAACTGCTGAGGTTTGTGGAATCCCAGCATGTTTGGGATTTGAAGTGACCTCTGGAGATCATTCAGTCCAATCTCCTTGCTAAAGCAGGATCACCCACGGCAGGTTGCACAGGATTGCAATGTCCAAGAGGGATTGGAAGCTCTCCAGAGAAGGACACTCCACAAACTCTCTGGGCAGCCTTCTCTAGAGCTCTGAAGCCTTACACAAAGAAGTTTTTCTTCATGTTCAGGTGGAACCTCCAGCGGTCCAGTTTGTGCCTGCTGCCCCTTGTCCTGTCATTGGGCACCACTGATGAGAGTCTGGCCCCATCCTCTTGCCCCCTGCCCTGAAGCTGTTGCTGGGCATTGAGCAGATTCCTTCTCAGGCTGCTCTTCTCCAGCCTAAGCAGCCCTAGGGCTCTCAGTCTTTTCTCCTCACAGAGATGCTCCAGGTCCCTCAACAGCTTTGCAGCCTCCACTGGACTCTGCAGTAGTTCCCTGTCTCATGAACTGGGGAGCCCAGAACTGGACCCAGCACTCCAGATGTGATCTCACAGGTGTCCCAGGTTGGGAACTATAGGGTTAAAATAGTCCTCTAGGGACTTGAAGATTTTGTTATTCAATCCCACAATTCTGTTATCTCTTCATAATCTCACGGCAAGGCCAGCTTGTTCTCCTTTCCTCCCCCTCCAGCCTTGTGTCGGGCAGCAGCTGCGTTATCGGGACAAAACATGTAAGGATAGGCCTGGTTGGGGCCTCCAGAGGCTGTGCTTAGGCCTCTTGGATGGCAGAGGCATGGTGGGGGGGAGGATTGGAGCACTGGGGATGATAGATTTAGTTTTGGGTTTTGGGAAAAATTCAGGGGATTCGCTTATGGATTCTGTATCTGTTTTTGTAATCTCTATCTGTAACACTCTCTCCAAATATAATTCTGTTTTTTTCTCCAATTCGTTTGAGAGCTTCACTCTGTTGGCTCTTTAAACCCACGACACTAGGGCAGAATAGAGAAGGAGGTTGTTGAAAGGTGCAACACTGTTGTACGATAAACACCTTGTGGTTATAGGAGAGAACCATATTTTATGGAGATGCAAGGGAAGGTCCAGCTCAGGAACCACATTAAAAAGACACAAATGTATGGGAAAGACTCAGATTTACTTGTCCAGAGGAGACCACAAAGGTGATCAGTTGGCTGGAACACTGCAAGGCCATGCTGAGAGAGTGGAGATTGTTCAGCCTGGANGATTCTGTATCTGTTTTTGTAATCTCTATCTGTAACACTCTCTCCAAATATAATTCTGTTTTTTTCTCCAATTCGTTTGAGAGCTTCACTCTGTTGGCTCTTTAAACCCACGACACTAGGGCAGAATAGAGAAGGAGGTTGTTGAAAGGTGCAACACTGTTGTACGATAAACACCTTGTGGTTATAGGAGAGAACCATATTTTATGGAGATGCAAGGGAAGGTCCAGCTCAGGAACCACATTAAAAAGACACAAATGTATGGGAAAGACTCAGATTTACTTGTCCAGAGGAGACCACAAAGGTGATCAGTTGGCTGGAACACTGCAAGGCCATGCTGAGAGAGTTGAGATTGTTCAGCCTGGAGAAGAGAAGGCTTCCTGGTGGCCACCTGGTGGCCACCTGGTGGCCTTTCAGTGCTTGAAGTGGGCTACAGGAAAGATGGACAGAGACTCCTAATCAGGAAGTGTGGTGATAGGCTGAGGGGGGATGATTTTAAATGAAAAGAGGGGTGATTTTGAGCAGATGTTGGGAAGAAATTCTTCAGCTAGCATCAGGACACACACAGAGAGGACCAGGCTGCCCAGAGAAGCTGTGGATACCTCATCCCTGGAACCATTCCAGCGCAAGTTGTTTGGTGCTCTGAGCAATCTGCTCTAGTTGCAGATGTCCCTGCTGTCTGATGGAGGTTTAACTGGATGACCTTTGAAGGTTCCTTCCAACCCAAACCATTCTATGAGAAGGTCCAACGTGGTGCAAATCATCTTGAGGAGCTATAGAGCTTCTTACACCACAGAATGCCCTGCTCCATCTCTTGGTAGCCTCAGCTCTCATCTTTTTGAGATGAAAAGGACACACTTAAGCCCAAGGGCCCAGATAGAACAACTTCAAATACTGCTTTTGAAAAAGTAAAGAGATGAAATCTCTTTTGAAGAAGAGACCAACTTCTCACCCAAATGATGTTTTTGCTTGGCTGGATCCTGGTGATTGGTGAGCTTAATCTAGGGATGATGACTTTGAAATGATTTCCTCCTTTGCTTGGTTATTAGGAAGGTGCTTGGTGTGGAAATGCCCCTTATCACCACTCAGATCAGAAAGGGCTTTGATAGGATGGAAGAAGTTCATCAGAGATACCACTTTAAAACAAGATTTACTCCACCATCTCCAGCTTAACTGGGGCATTTTACAGCGCTCCACCATCTCCCAAGCTTCTACCATCCATCCATCATTTCTCTGCCTGGATTTTTACTACCCCCAGCCCTGTGAGAGGGCACTGGAGCAGTTAAATCTGGAGGCTTTGCTTTCCTAAGGAAAAAAGAAAATGCTGAAGGAGGCAACGGAAAAGGCAACCACAGCGATCCTTTAATCTTGCATAAATTATTAGGAGAGGCAGGCTGGTGATTTTCTGTGTTGCTAGAGCTCTGTTAATTAATGACTCCAGACTAATCAATGCTTAGAAGAACCAAAGTTTGGTCCTTTGCTGTCTTTGTGATGTTTCCTTTTAGTAATGTGAGGGATCCTTTTCACCCCAAAACGGAAGCAGGAGATGAACTGATGAACTGAGATGATGATTTACACCATGTTGGACCTTCTCATAGAATGGTTTGGGTTGGAAGAGACTTTAAAGGCCATCCAGTCCAACCCCTTTACAATCAGCAGGGACATCTGCAAGATGACACCTCTATTTTTACATATGAGGTGCCAGCACTTTAATTTCACCCCTCTTCTCCGTGGAGCTTTCCTGGATATCTTCAGAGCCTACACAAGAAACAAACATGGATATGTCACTTCTCCAATTGTGGGTCTGACCCACTACCTTAGAGATTAGACTGGAGAGAAGGGATAAATTTGGTATGATGATGGTGGTGAGACCCTTACCCAGGCTGCCCAGAGCAGTGGTAGATGCCCCATCCCTAGAACCATTCCAAGTCAGGTTGTTTAACGCTTTGAGCAACCTGCCCTAGTTGCAGATGTCCCTGCTGACTGCAGGAGGTTTGGACTCGATGACCTTTAAGATCCCTTCCAACTCAAACCATTCTTTTGCTTCCTTTCAGAATCAGTGTTTTCCTCTTCTGTTGCTTGTAGTTAGAAGTTCGGACCTCCGAGGGCTGGTCCTCACTGAACCTTAGCGCACCACAAACCAGTGGGAATCCCTCCCCTTGCTGCTGCTTGCGGGTGTTGCTGAGATCTGTGATCTCCGGTCATGCTACACAGGCAAATTGGGCTTTGACATTTCTTCCCAGAGCTTGGGAATCATCTGCTTTAGGGGGATTTAATTTCTCCTGGGACAGCTTTTCCCTCCACCCAGCAAATTTCAGGGCTGGTGAGGACAGGTGCTGCAGAAGACAGGGCAGAACAATCAGATCATTTAGGCTGGAGAAGACCTTTAAGCCGATCACGTCCAAACAGTGAGCAATATGTGAACGAACACTTGTTGAGCCAGAGGGGTTCAGAAAAGTCAGGACATTAAAAGCCCAGCCCCAGCGACTCTCCCACTGTCACCACTTCCCTTCTGGGGCCAGGCAGGGTGTGGGGGACATGGCATCTCCTGGACATGGTGTGGGGAAAGCAGCTTTGTTGAAAACCGTGCTCCATTTGATACCCTTGTTTATCTCCTCCCAGTCCTTGCCTGGCCCCTCCAGATAAACAGGTGCTGGTGTGTGCTAGTCCCACCAAGAGCCAGTTGTGTCTACGTGGGGAGTTATTTCTGCCTCCCCTCAGGGATGGAGCATCCCCATGGCTAATGGGCTGTGCCTCAGGACCTGGATTTGGCTAAGGGAGGTTGTCCTGGAGGTCTCCATGATGTAAGAGCTTGTGGGATGTTTGTTTTGGAGTGGTTGGAGCTGGAGGAGGAAGCTTTCTACTGAGGATAAAAGCTTTGCTGGGAAGGTCTCCTGTGTGACTCAAAAGGGTGCTCTGAGTGACAACCCCAAGGCTCTTCTAGGACAGCAGAAAATGACCTGCAGGTTTTGGTCAACAGCTGAACCAAAGTGTGCCTAGGTGGCCAAGAAGGCCACCAGCATCTGGCTTGGATCAATGAGTGTGGCCAACAGGAGCAGGGCAGGGATTGTCCCCCTGGGCTGAGCACTGGTGAGGCCACACCTTGAGTAATGGATTTACTTTTAGACCCCTCATTGTAAGAAGGACATTGAGGTGCTGGAGAGTGTCCAGAGAAGGGCAGCAAGGCTGGCAAAGAGTCTGGAGAACTTGTGAGGAGTGGCTGAGGAACCTGAGGCTGTTAAGCCTGGAGAAGAGGAGGCTGTGGGGAGACCTTCTTGTGGCCTTGCAGTACCTGAAGGAGGCTTACAGGGAAGCTGGGGGAGGACTGTTAGTAGGGCTTGTAGCACCAGGACAGGGGACAATGGCTTTAAATTTGAGAAGAGGGGATGTAGGTGGAACATCAGGAGGAAGTTGTTTACTGTAAAGATAGTGAAATACTGAATGGCTTGTCCAGGGAGGTGATGGAGACCTCATCCCTGGAGACATTCAAGATTAAACTTGATGGGACCCTGAGCAACCTGATCTGGTTGGGGTTGTCCTTGCTGACTGCAAGATGGGGTTGGGTTGGACAAGATGACCTGTGAGGGTCCCTTCCAACCTAAACCATTCGATGGGAGGGCAGTTCCCTGCTGCTGAGTTGTTTAATGTCTCTGAAGGCATGCCTGACTGAAACCTTCTTGAGTTCCCACCTGAAGGCTGTGGTAGCCACATAAAGCCCAGCAATAAAACCTTAATGAAGAAGAGCAGCATGCAGTGGAGATATTAAAGGTCCTCTGGTGCCAGGCAGTAAATCTGCAGCCTCGGGTTTCCCTTTGCTTTTAAACAGAAATTAAAGTCAACATCTTGGTTTATGTCTGCTTGTCTCAGGGACTCTAAGCAGAACAGAACTCAGCCTTGGGTGAACAGGCTGGTTGATGTTCCCTGTTCTTCATGCTGTTCTTTGCAGCTTTGGCCTCCTCCTTCAGTGATTTTTTTTTTTTTCTTTTTTTTTTAGATTCTAGGAACTTGTGGCTTTCAGAAGAGCTGCTTTTTGGCTCCTGGGTGTTTTAAAGGCTGTGGGCTGTAGGAGCTTTCCTTGTTGCTGCAATTCTGTGTTATGTTTTAATGACCTTGGTGGTTTTAGGTTGATGGTTGGACTTGATGACAATCATAGGATAGTTTTAGTTGGAAAGGACCTCCAAGATCATCAGTGATCATCACTGGTCTCAGAAATCTTTTCCAACCAAAACAATCCTACGCTTCTCTTAAGTTTCTTCATGGAAAAATTAATGAGGCCAGGCTGAGAGAGTTGAGGTTGTTCAACCTGGAGAAGAGAAGGCTCCAGGGAGACTTTCTGTACCTTTGCAGGACTTAAAGGGGGCTACAGGAGATCTGGGGAGGGACTTTCGAACAGGGCCTCTTGTGGCAGGACAAGGGGTGGTGATTTGAAACTTAAAGTGGGAGATTAGTCTGGAGAGAAGGAAGAATGACTGTATGAGAACACAGAGTTTACCTGCAACCCAAAAGGAGTTTGGGTTTGTTATGGCTTCCCTCATGGTGGATTCCTTTTTGCGTTTCGTGTCACCAACCGCATGTGCCCAGCGCGTCGCAGAAAGGCTGGTTTCATACTAAGTGATGTAGAAGACTTTGCTTTTCCCACTCCATCCTCTTAATAAAAGCTCAGCAGCTGGACATCACAGCGGCCACTTCGTGTCTGCTGACACTTCCTTTGTCCTTCTCTGAGCGCACATCCTCAGCTAATGCTCTGCCTTTCTCTTTGAAATATTCATGGCAGCAGAGTGGTTGCCTTCCTTAATGGAGCAGCTCGGTGGTTGGAATCCAAAGCAAAAGTGGACTTGTTGTCAAGAGCTTTTAAGAACTTCTCACTAATCCTGTCACTTTGACAGATTGTCTCTCTTTTGAAGTTGAAATGAGTCCTGCTGCAGGAAATGTTACTTAGAAAGGTGGCCTTGATGTGCTGTGTTGGGGACAACCTCAGTAAAGGAGAGGAAAGCACTGATCCTCACCACCCAAGGAGATGATCAACCACTGAGAGGATCCCTTCTTTGGAAGTCTTGTTTTAGCATTCCTTGTTGGTGACAGTGGGATTGAGTGAACCGTCAGCAAGTTTGCCAGTGATACTGAGGCAGACTGGTGCAGTTGACAGACCTGAGGAATGGGATCTGTCCAGAGACATCTGGACAAGCTGGAGAAGTGGGCCTGTGAACCTCATGAGGTTCAACAAGGCTAGGTGCAAGGTTGTGCACAAGGGTTGGGGCAATCCCTATCATCAATCCAGGGTGGGGATAAAGGGCTTTGGAGCAGCCCTGAGGAGAGGGACTTGAGGGTGTTGGTGGGTGAAAAGCTGGACATGAGCCAGCACCGAGCACTGCCAGCCCAGAGCCAGCCCTGTCCCGGGCTGATCCTCAGCACCTTGGGCAGCAAGTGGAAGGAGGGGATTCTGCTCCTCTGCTGCACTCTGCTGAGACCCCACCTGCAGTGCTGGGGCCAGTTCTGGAGTCCTCAGCACAGGAGAGACTTGGACCTGTTGGAATGAGGCCAGAGGAGGCCACAGCAATGATGGGAGGGCTGGAATTTTGTGCAGCCTCATGACTTTGTCCAAGGCCAAGCCAATGCCGAATGACAGTGGCAGAGGATTTTCACTTGCCCTTCTCCAGGGAAGGCTTTTGGGAATGGCTGACTGATGGTATAAGGACTGAGAAGGAACCAGGTTTTATTTATAGGACCATAGCATGGTTTGTGTTGGAAAGGACCTTTGAGATCCTCAGCTTGGAGAAAAGGATGGGGAACAGTGAAATTAGAGGGATGAATATTGCTGAATGCTAAAGAGATGCTTAGTGTCTTGTTGTCCAGATTACCTGTTTGAACCCCATTTCATAGAATTAGAGAATCAATAAGGTTGGAAGAGAACTTGAAGATCATCAAGTCTAACTGCTGGGGGCCACCTCCTGTGCCTCTGGGCTACAGAATGGCTGTGGTGCCACTACTGATTAGTGTGTGCCTGTGACCAGTCATGCCTGAGGTGTCAACCACCAAACTGAGTTTTCAGCTCTGGGAATGGATTTCTCCTACATGTGCTGGGCAGGTAATGTGAGGAGGAAATGAGCTCCAGGCTGGAGTGCTCAAATCAGCTCCGGTAGGACATGGCAGCTGTTTGCCATCACATGAGATATTTCTGGGGTGAGGAAATGAGGCTCTGTGACTGTCTTCTTCTAGTGGTGTTCCTCTTGGTGACTGAATAACCAAATCTCTTTTATTCTTTAAAGTTACCAACTTCCCTGAAGGGAGGTTGGAGCCAGGTGGGGGTTGGTCTCTTCTCCCAAAGAACAAGGGATAGGACAGGAGGAAATGTTAAAACTAGAGCAGGGCAGATTGAGTTGGGAGTTAGAAAGAAGTTGTTGTGTCTCATCCCTGGAAGTGTGTAAGACCGGGCTGGATGAGGTTTGAGCAACTTGGTCTGGTAGGAGGTGTCTCAGCCCATGATAGGGGGTTTGGAAATAGACAATCTCTAAGATCCCTTCCAACCAAACTGTTTTATAATGGTCTTTAAGGTCTCTTCCAACTGGAGGCAATGTATGATTCCATGAATTTCTGAAATGCCCTCAAGTTGCCCCAGGGGAGGTTTAGGTTAAACATTTGGAACAATTTCTTCATGGAAAGGGTCATTGAGTCCTGGCCCAGGCTGCTCAGGGCAGTGGTGGAATCCCTGGAGGTGTTCAAAGCCATGAAGGTGTGATGCTGAGGGACATGGTTTATGGTGGATCTGGCAGTGCAGAGTTGATGGTTGGACTTGATGATCTCAAAGAACTTTTCCAATCAAAATCATTCCATGATAATTTATTTTTTTGATAGTGGGGTCACCATCCCTGGAGGTGTTCAAGAAGTGTGCAGACATGGCACTTTGGGACATGGTTTCATGGCCATGGTGATGTTGGGTTGATGGTTGGACTTGGTGATCTTAGAAGGCTTTTCAAACCAAATCAATTCTATGATTCTCCTTCTCAGAAGGGATGGAGGTGAGTTGCTCTAAGAGCTCATGAGCCTAGAATGAAGGATACTGAAGGAAGAGCCATCTCTCCTTGTTGGACAGGACCATCTCATGGAGGAGCAGACTTTGTTTCTGACTCTGTGACTTGGGTGAGTTAATTAATCTTGATTAAAAAAATTAAAATTCCCTCTTTATGGAGACCTGAATCACCATTCCAGTGGACTTGAGGCTCAATCCAGTATCCACAGCTGGCTTTGAGGTGCCATAGAACATCCCTTGGGTTATTTCTGAGTAAAACAGCAGGCTGAAGGAGTGTCCCAAATTACTCAGGGAATGTTTTTGTTTCTTCCAGCTCCTGCCAACCAATCCCACTGCCACTGCATTCAGGTCATTGGTGGGATGAGAGCTGGGAAGCCTGACTCTCTTGCTATTAGAACAGCTCACAGATTTAGGAGATCTTGCCTGACACATGGCCTGGAGAACATAATTTGAGGTGACAGCTGAGTGAAAAGTGCTGGATGTGATCTTTATTTCAGTGCCTGCAGATGCGTGGAGTTGATTTAATAAAATAAATAAAACAAACTAAAAGGAAAAAAAAAAAACCCAGGAAAAAAACCACAACACAACACCACTAAAACCCAACAAAAAACCCAAACAGCTACAGCAACCACAAAATTTGATGTCCTCAAGGGCTAGGGGTGTTCTGGTCACTAAAACAGTGACAGAGGCTCTCTGAACTCCTCTCCATTCTCAAAGGGAAGAGAAAGGGAATAAGACTGATGAGTTGGGAAAGAAACCAAGCCAGGTAGGATGGACTGGAGAACAATCCACTGGAATAGGTTGCGTAGGGAGCAGTTTTCAAGCCAATTCCAAGCTAATTTTCAGGGACAGCAGAGAACATTTCAATTACCTCAGTAATTGGAGTGGGAGGACACAGTTGTGTGGGCAAAAGGGGCTTGACAGAGCAAGCTGGGAGCCAGGAAATTGACTGGGAGAAGTTCATGTCCAGCTTTTCACTCACCAGCACCCCCAGGTCCTTCTCCACAGGACTGCTCTCCATCCTCCGGCCTGGATTGATAATGAGGATTGTCCTGACCCAGGCGAAGGACCTCAGGCTTGGCTTTGCTGAACCTTGTGAGGTTCATGTGGCTCCACTCCTCCAGCTGACCAGGTCATACTGGATGACAACCTAGTCCTCAGGTATATGGACTGCACCACCCAGCTTGGTGTCATCTGCAAGCTGGCTGTGGTGAAGTCCAAAGCCTTAAGGTCATAGAATCATAGAATTGTTTCAGTTGGAAAAGCCCTCTAAGATCATTTGCTCCAACCATCGACTGAAGGCCACCATGACCATTAAACTGTGTCCTGAAGCGTGATGTCCACACATTTCTGGAACACCTCCAGGGATGGTGACTCCACCACCTCCCTGGGCAGCTTGTTCCAATGCCTGACCACTCTTGAGGTAATGAAATTTTTCCTGATGTCAAATCTAAACCTCCCCTGGTGCAACTTGAGGCCATTTCCTCTTGTCCTATCACTTACTACTTGGGAGAAGAGTCCAACACCAATCTTACTCCAACCTTCTCTCAGGTCATCGAAGAGAGCCAGAAGGTCTCCCTTTAGCTTCTTTTCCCCCAGACTACACAACCCCAGTTTCCTCATCCGCTCCTCACAAGAATTGTTCTCTAGATCCTTCACCAGATGAAGAGATGATAACTGCCTACATGAGATGTAGGTGGAGACTAGTTCTGAAATCACCATGGGGACTGGGGCTATGAGCACTCCTTGACCTCCTTCAGTCAAGATGAGGTGGCTTAGCAGTGACATGGCCCTCAAACCGCCGTGCTTATTGCAGCTTATGCTGGCTGATGCTGGTTAAAAGGCAGCCCATGTGAGGAGGAAGGGCATTTCTGGTGCTGCTGGGTAGCCAGGAGTGAACCGACAGCTTCTTGATTGGAAAAGTGAGGTCTGAAGAAGATAGTGGTGAGGTGAGGCTGTTCCTGTCCCTCTGACGAAAGTGCTTGGGGTGGCTTTGCTTGGTGTGTAGCCTGGAATGCACACAAAGCTGTGGATGTGTCTGCAGGCTCAGCTCTGTCTGTTAAAGAGCTTAATGTTCCCCTGCTGGTTTTTGGACTTGGCTGATCTCAGGCAGCAGCAGCAGCAGATGGACAGCAGTGGTGAAGATGATGTCTAAAGATTCGGTGGAAATCTGCTGGGCATGGATAAGTAGCCTGATTAGTACCCTTCAAAAGCAAAGAGCTGGTGCCCTTCTCAGACTGCCCAGAGACATGGTAGAGTCTCCATCTCTGGAATCACTCAAAATCTGCCTGGACGCTGTCCTGTACAACTTGCTCTAGGTGACCCTGCTCTGGCAGGGAGGTTGGACTAGATGATCTTCTTAGTTGAACTTTATGGGGTTCACACAAGCCCACTTCTCAAGCCTGTCCTGGTCCCTCTGCATGGATGCTACCCCTCAGGCATTTCAGCTGCACCACTCAGCCTTGCTGAGACTTCACTCCTGCTGAGGTTCCTTGGAGCAAACCTCCTTCTTGAGAGTCCTCTGGGACTTTTCTTGCCTGTGCCATGTGGCCCTGTGACTGGGTTGTGTTCAGCTCTGGGAAGCTTGCTGCCTGCATCCAGCACGTTCCTCAGGAATGTGGTAACCCCATTCCTTGGGAATACAATTTGAGCTATGACATAATCCCTGGAGCAAGTGAGGAGCCATTAGCGGCTTCTTCCTTACGGCAGTTGGTGGAGCGGAGCTGCGCGTCTTGGAATTCTGCTCATTCCTGGGTATTTTCTCATGCTCCAAACACTGACAGGTGGCAACCTTCATGGGGGCATGGGTGGGGGTGAGTGATGTTTTCAATCATTCAACACCTCGGCATGGCTTCCCCTGTTTGTCTGAATTATGGCTTTGACCTCTAGAATTCGTGAGGAACATGCCCTGAACCGCAGCTCGAACTTGAGACCAAAGTGCAATGCGGGAACCTCATCCCAGAGCATGGCATCAGCTGTCCTAAAGGGCTTGTCTTGGGAAAGAGGGAATGGGGGAAAATGTGAAAGCTGTACGGAGGTGAAGGTGGATGAAAAGCTAGACATGAGCCAGCAGCAGAGCCCAGAGCCAGCCCTGTCCTGGGCTGATCCCCAGCAGTGTGGGCAGCAGGGGGAGGGAGGGGATTCTGCCCCTCTGCTGCACTCTGCTGAGACCTCACCTGCAGTGCTGGGGCCAACTCTGGAGTCTTCAGCACACAAGAGACATGGACCTGGTAATGGAGCATCACTTAGAGCTAGTGTAGACCACAGGAGGTGGAAAGCAGCACGGGCACCTGTGCTGATAGCCCTTCCCTCACTATCTCTTGGAGCTGCTTACATGAGCGAAAGGAGGGGGAGTGGATTAAAAAAGAGGTAATTAGTGCAGATAGAGCTCTGTGTTAATTAGCTGTCCTGGTAATTATTGCATTGTTAGGAGGAATAAACTCATTACAAGCTCTTTGTTTGGGGTTTGTTTGGCACTTGCTGTGATGGGATCCTGGACAATGAGTCCATAATTCCTCTGCTGCTTTCCTTCACCAGAAAGCCCCGAGTGATCCTGTGGAAGTTATTCGACCATGAAATAGGTCTAGAAGCCTTGCTGCCAGGGGCAGTGTGATTGGTGTGGGTTCAGGTTTAAGAGTGTGCCAGAGTGGCTGAAAAGTGCCCAGCAGAAAAGGACCTGGCTGAAGACGAGGCAGCATATGCCCGGATGGTCAAGAAGGCCTCCAGCATCCTGTCTTGGATTAGCAAGAGTGTGGCCAGCAGGACTAGGGCAGAATTGTCTCCCTTGGCTAGGCACTGGTGAGGACACACCTCAAGTCCTGGGTTAAAATTTGGACCCCTTGCTCCAAGGAGGACATTGAGGTGCTGGAGCAGGTCCAGAGAAGGGCAACAAAGCTGGTGAGAGGAAACTTTCTGGCTCTCTATGACTCCTTGAAAGGAGGTTGTAGCAGGTGGGGATTGGTCTCTTCTCTCAAGGAACAAGTGACGGAACAAGAGGGAACAGCCTCATGGTGCCACAGGTGTGGTTTAGGTTGGACAAGAGGAACAATGTCTTCATGGAAAGGGTTGTGAAGGCCTGAACAAGGCTGCCCAGGGCAGTGGAGGAGTCCCCATCCCTGGAGGACACTTTCCACTAGACCAGGTTGCTGAACGTCCCGTCAGACCTGGACTTGAACACTTCCAGGGATGGGGCACCTGCAACTTCTTTAAGCAACTTGTTCCTGTGTCTCACCACCCTTGCAAAGAACCATGATCTCAAAAGCATTTCCCTGCAGCCAGTGGCCATCAGGTGTTGGACTCTTGGGGAGCGACATAATGGTGCTGTCCATGCTCTTTGCCTGGAACCAGAGCTTCCACTGGTGTGTAATGTCCTCAAAACGCAGACAGTGTCATGCCATTGCTCCTGGTCTCACCTCAGTTTAGGTCTCGCTCTAGAAGACCACATGAATGGATGATGTTTTCTGTAGCTTGTATGCCCTGAGCAGCAGAGAACAAGACAGAGAACTCATTCAGGGGCATCACACATGGATATTTTCCAGGCGATGCTTTTGGCTCTTCCTCTTTTGAGGTGACACTTGTCGTTCTTGCTCTTCCAAGGTGACAGTCATGGTTCTTATTCTTGGGGGTTGGACTAGATGACCTTTGAGGGTCCCTTCCAACTTGATGCATTCTGTGGATCTGTGTGACACTCGTGGTCCTTACTCTTCTGAGGTGACACTCATTCATCTTCAGCAGCATCCTGGAAGAGTTGTCGGCAGTGCCAGAGCTCTTGCATGAGTCTGCTTGTCTGTGCTCACCCAGGATGTCCCTGCCCATGGCAGGGGAATTTGAGCTAGATGATCTTCAAGGTCCCTTCCAACCCAAACCATTCTAGGATTCTGTGTTGGAAAATGAATGAGGAATGTCCTGACCTGGGCTGTGCCTTGGGTTCGACTGCTGCCAGGTGGTTTCTGTTGGCTGGGGAAACATTTCAGCTGGAATCCTTAGAGAAGCACCTGCTGCAGCACCATCCCCTTTCCTTTCTTCCATCTCCTGTGTCTGTATTTACCAGCAACTGCTCCCAGCAAGTGATGAAAATTCCCAATTAGCTGCCTGTGAGAATGCCAGGCAACACCAGCTGTGAGCAAGCCCCAGCTCACCAAGTAACCCTATCCCCTTCCCTACTTGCTTCCCAACATCCCAGGAGGATCTACCCAACCCAGGTGGGCATATCTCTTCTGGGGGAGAATGGGGTGGTGACACATGAGCAAGAAGGGAGATGTGGAATGAGAGAAACCTCAAGTGAAAGTTTGCTCTGCTGCACAAGAGCTATCTTTACCCATCTTGGCTGGAGATGACACCAACATTTGTAAAGTCCCTACAGAAACATCCTGCTTGGCATCCCACTTATGTCAGGCATTTCAGCCCTGGCTTGGCCTCCTCACCACAGCTTCAGGAGGCTTCTCACTCCCTTCACAGGTGCCTTTCCAATTTTATGATTCGCTTCCAACACGTCCAATTGATGGAATTTGGAATCATGAACCATGGGCAGATGCGGTTCCACCAAAAGTCCAGAAGCCTCCATGAGAAGCTGTTTGCTTTGGGGTGGGAGAGCTGCAGATCAGGGCTTTTGAGGCCGAAAGGGTGTGGTGGGGGATGGAAAAGGGATTCGATGCTTCACGCCTCCCTGGGTAATTTTTGCTGTGATGATCTCACCTAGATCCTCTCGTTGATTTGTCACTTGGCTCATCTGATTCCTTGGCTCTTGACACCTCCCCATCCTTGTCTGTCAATCTCCATGGGCTGTGAAGGTTAATTAGTTGCAAGAGCTGATGGAGGACATGGTATTACTGCTGCGACCATGCTCCCTTCTCCTTTCCCCTGCATAAAATCTCTGCCTGTTGGTGGCACTTCCTGCACGTCTTCCTCAAGGAACATCTAATAAGGTCATGCCACCAGGGCTGGTCTGGGTGTAGGTATGTCCCCATCGTGCTCAGAGTTTCTCTTGGCTTGCTGAGCTTCCATGTGAGTGCTCCATGCCTGGAGATAGAGAAGTTTCTCCTTGGGTTTGCTCTGCGGTGGATGTCTCAAGGAGGAGCCTAAGGGTTTCTGCTGCCTTTCCAGGTGTCTGCTTCTGCTTACTCTCAAGTGATCCCTCAAGATCAGCTCCTGAGTTGTTCTTCTGAGGTAGGAGTGGGCTGTTTCTATAGGATCATGAAATTGTTTAGGTAGGAAAAGACCTTTGATGTTGTCAAGTCCAATGGGACTAATCCATGTCCTTTAGCACCACATCTACATGGCTTTGAATCCTTTCCAGGGCTGAGAAATTCATCACTGCACTTGACAGCCTGGACCAGGGCTTAAAAACCCTTTCCATGAAGAAATTGTTCCTTCCCTAGGGCAACCTGAGGTCATTTCCTTTCGTCCTATCACTTGCTTCTTGAGAGAAGAGACCAGCTCCTACCTGTCTTTAGTCTCCTTTCAGGGAGTTGCAGAGAGCCAGAAGGTCTCCCACCTGGTTCCTTTTCTCCAGGCTGAACAATCCCAGGTCCCTCAGCTGCCCCTCACGAACTTGTTCTCTAAACCCTTCACCAGCTTTGTTGCCCCTCCTTGAACTTGCTCCATCACCTTCATCCTGCTGTAGCTTCTCTCACCATCATTTTACAAGGCTCTCGACACTTCAGGATGCCTTTGGACTGAGAGCTAGGGGCAGAGTTGGGCAGCATGTGCAGGTGTCTCAACTCTTACTCCCATCCTACTATGTTGATACAGAATCATCTAATGGAAGGGACCTTAATGGTTATCTGGTTCCACCCCCCTTGCAGTGAGCATCTTCAACTAGAGCAGGTTGGTCAGAACTGCATCGAGTCTGGCCTAGAATGTTTCCAGGAGAAAGCATCCACAGCTTCTCTGGACAGCCTGGTCTACTGTCTCCCCACCGTCATGATGAAGAATTTTCTTCTGATATTTAATCTAAATCTCTCTCTCTCAGCTGGAAATCCATAATGTAGCATGAGATCAGCCTCCCCATCAGAAAAGATACCATGGAAAGACTCTTCCTGCCTTTCTTCAGCCTCAATTTGTCCATCAATGCCCATTTAGAATTTGTTTACTGCAGGAGTGGTCAGGCATTGGAACAGGCTGCTCAGGGAGGTGATGAAGTCACTGTCCCTGGAGGTGTTCAAGAAACATATGAACATGGCACTTTGGGACATGGTTTAATGGACATGGTGGTGTTGGGTTGATGGTTGGATGTGATGATCTTGGAGGCCTTTTCCAACCAAAATAATTCTATGATTCTGTGGTCTAGTGGTCATGGAGGTATTGGGTACAAAGTTTGACCTGATGAGCTTAGAGGTGTTGTCTAATCTGAATGATTCTGTGATTCTGTGTTATGATTCTATGATTTGAAGGACATGCTGGTCCAATTTGGGTACCTCCTGCTTAAAGCTAGTGCCTCTTGTTCCCTGTAGTGACAAGAGCTGTCCCGGTGCGCTCTACCAAACACAGGTTATTGACCCCCAAGGTCAAGCTTTTCCCATTCCTTCTGTACCTGCCACTCTCCCAGTTTTTGAGACTGATCCAGAAGTGGAACAAATGGGAAGCTTGGGCTCCTCAGCACCCGCAGCTGTCCGCACGCTAAGCCCAGCAGCTCATGATGAGCTGCAGCTTGCAGGAGGCCAAGCAAGTGGTGTGGGGCTTGGGGTGGGGGAAGGGGGGATGTTGGTTATTTCCCTCCCTTTTCCTCTTGAGAATGCAACAGGGCTGGAGAAGTCTGAGTGTCTGATTAACCACACTTAATTAAAAGCTTGATACTCTGGAGTGAGCTTGAGGGACTTGTTGCCAAAGGGAGCCTAGAGGTCAAGCTTCAGTTTTATGCCCCCAAAGATTCAGGATGCTCAACCTTTTGGAGAGCTCTGTCCCAGATATTCCCAATGTGGTGTTTGTCTTGGAATGAAGATAACAGGAGAGGCTGAGGGAGATGATAAAGCTGGGAGGAAATTCCTTTATGGAAGGTAACATTCTCATGGTGAAAAGTTTTTTGTTTTTTTTTTTTTTAACCTTAAATTGGGCTGAAATTAAGGAGATGGAGCAGAAATGTAGCTCCTGGCTTTGTCCAAAGTCAAGTTGGCAAGAGAATAAGCTTAGAGAAAGGGAAAAACAAAAAGGAGTTGTGGTAGCTTGGCAGAAGGATGAAGCTGGAGCCACCTCAGAGCCTCTTAGTTGCTGCTTTGAAGAGCCACAAGCTGGTGAAGGGTCTAGAGAGCAAGTCCTATGAGGAGAGGCTGAGGGAACTTGAGGTGCTTAGTCTGGATGGGAGTAGTGATCGTCTTGAGGGTAGGAAGAGGGATCTGGCCAGGCTGGATCAATGGTCCAAGGCCAATGGGATGAGGTTTGACAAAGGCAAGTGCTGGGTCTTGCACTTGGATCACACTAACCTCATGAATGCTCCAGGCTTGGCAGAGTGGCTGGAAAGTGGCCAGGTGGGGAAGGATCTGGGTGTTTGCTCAGCAGTGGCGGGAGAGGAGCTACTGTGTGCCCAAGTGAGCAAGAAGGCTACCAGCATGCTGGCTTGGATCCACAATAGCGTGGCCAGCAGGAGCAGGGAAGTGATTGTCCCCCTGGACTCAGCTATGATGAGGCCGCATCTGGAAACCTGGGTTCAGTTTCGGGCCCCTCAATTGACAAAAGACATTGAGGGGCTGGAGTGTGTCCAGAGAAGGGCAGTGAAGCTGGTGAAGGGTCTGGAGAACTTGTAAGGAGCAGCTGAGAGAGCTGGGGTTGTCCAGCCTGGAGAACAGGAGACTTAAGACCTTCTGGCTCTCCAATTCCCTGAAAGGAGATTGGAGTGAGGTGGGAGTTGGTCTTTTCTCCAGTGATAGAACAAGAAGAAACAGCTTCAGGTTGTGCCTCAGGGAAGTTTAGGTTGGACTTGAGGGTAACTTCTTGCCTGCAAGAGTGGTCAGGCATTGAACAGGCTGCCCAGGGAGGTGGTGGAGTTGCTGTCCCTGGAGGTGTTCAAAAAGCACGTGGACATGGC
>WBNM01013058.1:0-25177 GCA_013399055.1 Ramphastos sulfuratus | reverse complement strand
TGGCATCAAGCTGAGGTTTAATCACACATCTGCTGATTGGAAAGAAATTTTTCTTTCCTCTTCTGAGTTTTCTCACACCTTCCTCCCTGCCCCCAACCTCTCCCTCTCCCCCCCCTTTATGTCCGCTTCTCACCTTTTGCCCCCTCACCTTTTTCCCCCTCCTTGCCCCCTTTTCTACTCCATTTCCCACCCTTTCCCCTCCTTTCACCCTCTTTTCCCTTTTTTTCTCCCTTTCCCCCATTTTCCTTTCCTTTTCCCCCTTATTTCCCCTTTTTCCCACATCTTCCCCCTTTTTTCACCTGTTTTCACATATTTCTCCCCTTTTCCCCCTCCCCCCTTTTTCTCCTTTTCCCCCCACATTTCCCCCTCATTTCCTATCTTTTCACCCTTTTTTCCATCTTCTTCCTATTTCCTCATATTTTCCCTGTTTTCCCCTCTCTTTCCCCTCCTTTTTTCTCACATATTTCCCTTTTCTCCCATTTCCCTTCCTTTCCCCCCCACTTTCCCCTCCTTTCTTCCACTGTTTTTTCCACATCTTTTCCTTCTTTCCCCACCTTTTTTTCCCTTTCCCCCTTTTTTTCCCATCTAGAGCAGAGCAGAAGCCTGGCACAGATGGGATGCATCTCCAGGCCCCTCTAGGTGGCACGATGCTCCTGCCTTCACATCCTCCTGGTTTTCGTTTTGCAGGGAATTGCTTTTTATTTCCCTTTCACCAGGAAAACCACGGCAGGGAAATGAACTGAGAGTTACAAGGAGCAGCAAAATATCCGTGTGTTCAGCAAGAATAAGCAACCTGGGCAGAGCTGGGTGGGCTTTTTTCCTCGTCAGGGATGTTATCTGCTTTTAATTTTGGCAGGGATTTAAGACACAAGGGCTTGCGAATGCTCCTGTGCTGGTGGTTTTCATGACTTGTGGGGGTTTAAAAATCACCCAGAATTTAAAAGGTGGCCCAAAAAACAGATAGATTTTGAGGTATGGGTGTTTGAAAGCATCAGAAGTACAAAGGAGCAAGTTTTAAAGCTAAATAAATGATGTAGGGCTGATCTGCTGGCTCTACAACTATCTGAAAGGAGGTTGGAGCCAGGTGGGGGTTGGTCTCTTCTCCCTAGGATCAGGTGATAGAATGGGAGGAAAGGGCCTCAAGTTGTACCAGAGAAGGTTTAGCTTGGAGATAATGAACAATTTCTGTCCTGAAAGAGTGGTCAGGCAGTGGAACAGACTGCCCAGGGACGTGGTGGAGTCCCCAACCCTGGAGGTGTTCAAGAAATCTGTAGACATGGCATCTGGGGCATGGTTTAGTGGCCATAGTGGTCTTAGGTTGGTCATCACTCGATGGTCTTAGAGGTCTTTTCCAACTGAAACAATTCTGTGATTCTAGGTCCCAGCTGAACTTCCTGAGTTAAAAGCCTGACTCCCTCCCCCTGCTCATAGTGATGTCCTGCTCTGTATCCTAAAGTGGTTGTTAAGTAGTTTGTGAATTATGCCTGGGAGAGTTGGGTGGTGGGAGAGATGCTTTTGCTGCTACAGTTGAGGAAACAGCCTCAGGTTGCACCAGGGGAGGGTTAGGTTGGGCATGAGGAACAATTTCTTCATGGAAAGGGTTGTAAAAATGTGGCCCAGGCTGCCCAGGTCAGTGGTGGAGTCCCCATCTCTGGAGGGATTTCAAAGCTGTGTAGAGGTGGTGCTGAGGGCCATGGTTTGGTGGTGCCCTGTCAGGTCTGGGTTAACTGTTGGACTTGATGATCTTGAAGGTCTCTTCCTACTGAAACAATTTTATGATAAGATTGTAAGCTTGGGAGGGGGCCCTTGAAATTATTCTGATTTATCTAAGAGATGCAGCACACAGCAGATGTGATTCCTCAGCCAGCCCATTGAGGATTTTCCATCTTTCTTTTTAAGCCAAACCTAATTCAACCTTTTTTACTCTGATAACCGAGCAGTACAGCAGGCACAGGTTGTCGTCTCCTCTCTGGGCAAATCCCTGTGACTGTCACCATGCAGCCAAGACAACTCAGGGTCAGTGTGGAGGAGCAGAAACTGAATTTAGGCAGGGTGATGGTTTGCTTTTATTAACTCTTCCCTGGGCAATGTTGCTGAGCTGCTTGACACAAGGCTCATGATGTTAAGACGACGAGAAAATGACTCTTGGGGTGGTGAAGACCTTTCTGGGTCACTCCCCTTTTCCAGCCCTCCTCTAATGACCTCTTCCCTCCCTGTGTCAGATGCCTGCGTCGGAGCTTGCGTCGCTTTTGTGCTGCCTCTGTGGTGTTTCCACGCTGATTTCTGTTAATTAACAACTGATTGCCCCTTGATTGATTCTTGATACCACTGAGGTGACTGGTCAGTGGTTATTTGGTCAATGGTAAGGGATGGAAGGGACCTGTGGAGATTTGAGTCCAACACTCCTGCTAAAGCAGGGTCACCCAGAGCAGGTTGCCCAGGATCACTATGTCCAGGTGTGTTTGGAAGGGACCTTTTGAGATTGAGAGGGGGTTGAGTCCACCTCGACTGCTAAAGCAAACCAAACAGACCATTTTGAGTATAGGCAGGACTGGAGAGTCTGGAGGTGATGCCACTTCTGCTCGTTTGTGTGGTAGAGCAATTAATGTAGTGATTCATTAATTGTGGGCTAAGAGAGGAGAGAGTGACAAGTTTAAGTGATGCTCCTGAATGCAGTGTTAGAATGGTAAGTGTGATCCTGGGCTACCTGCTCTAGGTGACCTCGCTTTAACAGGGGGGTTAGACTTGATCTCCAGAGGTCCCTGCCGACCCCTACAGGGGTATTGTGATCCTGGGCAACCTGTTCTAGGTGACCCTACTTTAGTAAGGGGTTTGGACTTGATGATCTCAAAAGGTGCCTTTCAACCCCTCCTGGACATGGTGATACTGGGCAAACTGCTGTGGGTGACCCTACTTCAGCAGAGGTGTTGGAGTTGGTGATCTCCAGAGGTCTCTTCCAACCTCTACCATTCTATGATTGTATGAAACCCAAGAGCAAACCAACCAAGGGAAAGTCTCCACCAGTTAATGAAACACATCTTTACCAGCTGGTCCCTGGATCACCTTAGAATAAGATGACAAACCCCTGCCTGTGTGCCAAGGCTGTTGAGTGCCACCAACAAAGTTAAGGAGCGGCCAAGTGTTCTATTACTGCCTGAAACAGCTCAACCCATCCAGGAGAATTTATTCCCACAGGGAAATTTGGTGGTGGACAAGATAGGGTAGATAAAGCTAGGTGCTTGGACACCTTGCTTTTGAGGTTTGTAATTCCCCAGTGGATAACAAAGCTGCAGGAAGCACCCCCTGGTCTTTGTTAGCCTGTGAAGGGTGGCTGCGGGAGTAATGAGATGCATGCGAGGGACAATAAAAAGAGGGAAGGATTTGCAAGCCTCTGCTTTTCAAGGGCAGAAATGGTTTAAAAATAACTCAAAAATGATTAAAAAAACCCTCGACATGGCTAAAAAAACACCAAATGATTAAAAAAAAGGGCAAACAAATTGTTAACCCCCACAAATTATTAAAAAAACCACCCCAAAATCATTTTAAAATAGCCCCAAAATGATTAAAAGAGCCCCATATGACAAAAAACCCCAAATGAAAACAAACACCCAAATGATTAACATCCCCCCAAAGGACTAACAAAAAAACCCAAACACCCAAAATAATTTAAAATTAACCCCAAAATAGTTTAAAAAAAACCAAACAAAATGACTAAACCCAACCCCGAATTATTTAAAAAAATCCAAAACACCACAAATGATTAAAAATACCCCAAAATCATTAACCACCCCCAAATGACTGAACCCCTCCAAATTATTAAAAAAATCCCAACTAAATAATTTAACCCCTCCAAAACAATAAAAAAGTTCCCAAATTATTAAACTCCCCCAATGATTAACCCTCCCCGAGTTATTAACCCCTCAATGATTAATCCCCCCAAATTATTAACCGCTCAATCATGAACCCCTCCAAATTGCTGGAAAAAACCCAAATGATTAAAAAAACCCCAAAATAAACCCAACAAATGATTAACAAAACTCCAAAATGATAAAAAAGTCCCCCCCAACAATTTTACCCACCCCAAACCATTTTAGAGGTTCAGTTGTAGTAAGCATGAGAATTCTGTTCACACCTAAAATTCCTTCAACTACACCCTGCCAAACCCTCCAAACGTTCACTTTTCCAGGAATGATCCTGTTTATTTCCCCCTTCTCTTTCTCTTTTTTACTTGCCCGTGAGGATTTTGTTCTGGAGAGGCACAACTCCCCCCAGCTCGAGCTTGACACTGCTGCAGCTGCCTCCTCCCCATCGCATCCTTCTCCACTTTTTTTTCTGCTGGTTCAGTTTTTCTCCCGCTGGTAACGGCTGGAGCAGATGGTGGGATACAGCGTTGCTGACCAGGAAATTCCCTCTAAACTGGGAGCCTTTATCCAGCACAAAGCACCAAAAGTTACTGTTCTTGGCACTGCTTTTGCTTGTCCAAGGAGGGCACAGAGTTAAAATCAGGGAATCATGGAATAGTTCTGGTTGGAAAAGAGCCTTAAGATCATCAAGACCAATTATTAAGCCAGCACTGCCAGGTCACCACTAAACCATGTCCCTCAGCACTGCATCTGCTTTGAAACCCCTCCAGGGATGGGGGCTACACCTGTTCCTCGGGCAGCCTGGGCCAGGGCTGTACAACCCATCTGGGGAAGAAATTGTTCCTCATGTCCAACCTAAACCTCCCCTGGGGCAACTTGAGGCTGTTTCATCTCATCCCAGTGCTTGTTCCTGGCTTCAGCCTCCTTTCAGGGAGTTTGAGACAGCCAGAAGGTCTCTCTTCAGTCTCCAGGCTGAACAAGCCCAGGTCCCTCTGCTGCTCCTCGCCAGATCTGTTCTCCAGACCCTTCACCAGCTTCATTGCCTTTCTCTGGACATGCTCCAGCACTCTGGATGCCTCAGCTTGACCACCATTCCCATAAAGGAATTCTTCCTAATCTTCCTCCTAAACCTCCTCTGATGTTACAGAAAGAAGAGGCAGAAGCTCTCCAGACTCTTCCCTGTGGCTGTGTTTAGTAGCACGAGAGCTTCTGGGGGAAAAGGCTGTATTGATGATGTCTATACAGGGCAAAACTAGGTGGTGCTGTGGCTTCAGGTGCTGGATATTTGATGTAGGAGAGCAGAATATCCAGGAGATTCCCAGAGGAGCAGGGAAGACCCTTTGGGAGGTGTTGTTTCCTTGTGGAGAACGTCAAGCGTTGGAATGTGCTGCCCATGGAGGTGGCTGAGTCACCATCCCTGGAGGGGTTTAGAAGCTGTGTAGATGTGGTGCTTGGGGGTGTGGCTTAGTGGTGCAGCAGAGTTAACTGTTGGACTTGGTGATCTTGAAGGTCTTTTCCAACCTAAATGATTCTGTGAGTCTGCTTTGGTGATTTCTCCCAAGATTTTAGCACCCAAAAGGGAGGTGGGGGGTGACAGATGAGAGTATTGCACCTGAGTAACCTCTTCCTGTCTTCTGACTGAGGCCATCCAAAGAGGTGGAGCCATTTCAGGTCAGGTTTTTGGGGCTCTAGTCGAAGGTGTCCATACTCACTGCAGTGAGGTTGGACTAGGTGACATTTAAAGGTCCCTTCCAACCCAACCCGCTCTGTGATTTTATGGGTCTGAGGTCCAGGAGAAGGGGACATTGAGGTAGCCACTTAGACTTTGGTGCTTGCCTAGAAGTGCTGCCTGCAGGACACTTCCCTGAGTAGCACCCTGGTGCTGTTGTAGACCACAGGAGGTAGAAAGCAGCAGCACCTCTGCATGTCAGGTTGTCTGAAGCTCTGAGCAGCCTGAAATGGTTTCAAACTATGCCAGGGGAGATTCAGGCTAGATGTTAGGGAATATTTCTTCACTGAGAGGGTTCTCAGACATTGGAATGATCTGCCTAGGGCAGTGGTGGAGTCACCATCCCTGGAGGTGTTCAATCAGCCTGTGGACCTAGTGCTTAGGACATGGTTTAGGGTTGACCCTTCAGTGCTGGGTTGAAGGTTGGATCTTTAAGGTCTGTCTCAGTTGGGTGTATTCTGTGATTGTGTGATCTCATTGAAGAGTCATTGAATGGTTTGGATTGGAAGGGACCTTAAAGCTCATGTAATTCCAACCCCTCTGCCATTGGCAGGGACCCCTTCCACTAGACCAGGTGGCTCAATGCCCTGTTCAACCTAGCCTTAAACACCTCCAGGGAGGAATAGTACAGGGGGGGGTTGGGTGAGATGACATTTAAAGGTCCTTCCAACCCAACCCATTCCATGAATCTACGACATCATCTGGGAAGCTGAAGCTGGGCTCCCAGCTCAGCAGCGTGGCGGCGGCAGCACGGCGAGCGAGGCGCTGGGCGGCTCGGTGCATTGTGAAGTAATGAAGTGGAAATGAAGTCCCTGCCTGGTGAGCAGGGGACGGGTGGGGGGAGGATTAACTCCCGACAGCAGCACTCGGCTGGCGAGATTGATGGGATGTGCTGACGTCGGGGACCAAACACGACCATCTCACTTTGGAGAGCAATTAATCTCAAGGTTCGGTGATCTGTCATCTGCTGCCGCTGCCGAAGAGCCAGGGAATTTGTTAGGAGGCCTTGAAAAGAGCTTCCACAGAACAGGGTTTGGGCTGCTTGCTCCTTCGCCTCTCCACAAGTCCACTGGAAGGAGGTGGGAGTGAGGTGGGGGTTGGTCTCTTCTCCCTGTAGTATCAGGTGATAAAATGAGAGGAAACAGGTGGTGTGCGAGGGCTGGGCCCCTCACTCCAAGAAGGACATGGAGCAGGTCCAAGGAAGAGCAACAAAGCTGAGGGAGGATCTGGAGAACAAGTCTGTTGAGGAGCAACTGAGCGACCTGGGGTTGTTGAGCCTGGAGAACAGGAGGGTATGGGGAGACCTTTGGGCTCTCTATAGCTCCCTGAGAGGAGGTTTGAGCCAGGTGAGGGTTGATCTCTTCTTGCAAGGAACAAGGGATAGGACAAGAGGAAATGGCCTCAAGTTCCTCCAGGGGAGATTTGTATTGGGCATGAGGAACAATTTCTTGAGAGAGTTGGGGCTCTTCAGCCTGGAGAAGGGAAAACTTCGAGGAGACCTTATAGTAGCCTTCCAATATCTGAAGGGGGCCTACAGGAAGGCTGGGGAGGGACTATTTATAAGGTCTTGCAATGACAGGACAAGGGGCAATGGGTTTAAACTGGCAGAGGAAAGATTCAGACTAGATGTTAGGAGGAAGTTCTTTCCAGAGAGGGTGGTGAGGCACTGGAACAGGTTGCCCAGGGAGGTTGTGGCTGCCCCCTCCCTGGAGGTGTTCAAGGCCAGGTTGGATAAGGCCTTGAGTGACCCATACTAGTGGGAGGTGTCCCTGCCTATGGCAGGGGGTTGGAACTAGATGATCTTTGAGGTCTCCTTCCAACCTTACCATTCTATGATTCTATGATTCTTCATGGAAAGGGTTTTCAAGCCCTGGACCAGGCTGCCCAGGACAGTGGTGAAGTCCCCATCTTTGGAGGGCTTTCAAAGCCATGTAGATGCAGTGCTGAGGGACATGGTTTAGTGGTGGTGTGGTAGTGCTGTGTTGATGGTTGGAGTTGATGATCTGAAGGTCTTTTCCAAATGAAACAATTCTATGATTTTATGATATCCTGCACCTCATAGAGGAAGAATCGAGGTGAGATGCAAAGGCATGTTACAGCTCTCTTTCACTGCATCAGGAATGTGGGCACAAGTTAAGTCCATGGAGCTTTTAGGTGGCTGTCAATATCTCTGAGCATATTAACTCAGTGAGACACTTGAGTCTAAATGTGCTGAAGGACTTGAATCAGTCTAGGAGCTGCTTAAGATTTAAAACAAGATAACTCACTGAATCATAGAATGGTTCAGGTTGGAAGAGACCAGAAAGGTAGTTCCACCCCCCCCCCCCATGGGCAGGGATGCCTTCCAGTGTAGAATCAGTAAGGTTGGAAAAGATCATTGAGTCCAGCCATAACCCAACAACACGACCACTAAACTGTATCCTGAAGCTCCTGGTCCACTTTTTACTGCTCCCCATATTCCTTTGGGTGCAGCTGTGGGGATGATAGAATCATTTTGTGCCTTTGCCAAAACATTTCACTAGACCCTATGAAGACCTCCAGACAACAGACTGAAATGAGGGGATGGGAGATTCCTCAAACCAGCTCCTTGTCCATGGAGACATGTTCCTTGCCGTGCTGGACATCTCCTTTTCACTTTCCACATGCTGCAGCCCTTCCCAGGGTGTTTTTCCAGCCCTTGATTTCAAAACACACAATGAATCTGAAGGCAGGAAGATTGTGTTGCGCAGGGCAAAAGCAATGGCTCAGCTGTGCTCCCAGTACCATAGTGGTCTGCAGGGTGAATGCATTCATGTGCTGTGCTGGTGAGACCTGGGAGGGGGATGTTCTACAAGCAGCCAGCCCTCTGCTCCACATAGGGTGGTCAAAAAGTCACAGCAGATTTCGAAGGCAGAAAAAGGTCAGTTTGGGCTTGGTTTTGTGGAGTTCTGTCCAAGTTTCTTTGGTTGATCCATTTCTCTGGTGTAGGAAGAGTCTGTCTGTGCTTCTGCACCCCAGTTTTCTTGTCTCTTAAGTGGGGAAAAAGCTTCTAGGAGGTTGAAGAGTGATGTTAAGAAATTCCTCTGAGGAGAAAGTGTTCTCTGTTGGGCTCATCTCTGAAAGATTCAGCACCTTGAGGCAGGAAAAGCCAGGAATGTAATGTGTAGGTAGGGAAGGGTGCTTCAAAACCTGCAAAATAATTAAGGAGGGTTAAAAAAAAAAAGGAGGAAAACTCAGTAAGAATTGAGGTGAACCATGTTTTGTGGGCAAATCCCAGGTGTTGGAGGGCAGAATTGTCCCTGGAGCCTAGGACTTGGGCTGGGACTGGGGCTAAAGCACTTTTAAACCTCAACTAGATGTTGTTCTTTGTGGGTTTGCAGCAGAATTAACCCCAAACACTGAGTAAGGATCCAGATGAACCATATTTTATGGGCAGAGCTTCAGCTATGGAGGGCAGAGAGGTCCCTAGAACCAGGGAGATGGGCTTGGGCTGGTACAGGTGTGACTCAAAGACCATCAGGACTGTAGGTGCAGGCTGCCTGTTCAGAGGTAGTATAAATCCCATGGCACAAGTGGCATGCCACGTTAATGTTCTGATGTTTATCCCCCCCCCCCCCCCCATTCCCCTTGCAGTATTAATAGCTGGACAGTTTATGAATTGCTGCACTGAAACCTGAGGCTGGCCTCTTGCCCATGTGTCACCCAGCAGATGGACAGAGTGACACCACAGAGAGTCACCACCAGCTTGAAAGCCTAACGTGGGGAGGGAAAAGTGCAGCTCTGTTGTTTACATCCCACTTGAATCCTCTCTTGTTTCAGTCCAGTGTGTGGAGGAGGGGATGGATGTGAAACTAAACTAAGGTGGGTCCTGGGGATGAGTGCATCAGTGATGTCCTCTGCTAGTTTTCCCTCTTGGTTTGCAGCAAGTTCCCACCAATTGGTGCCTCAGTTTCCCCAGGCTGTCACCTGAATGCTGGTGAACCTAAAGCCAGTAGCATGCTGTGAGGCCCTCAGAGGTTCTGGTTTGAAAGGCAAAGGAGCCTATTGGGGTGGAAAATCATCTCTGTGTGTTGCAGATGTGCATGGTAGAGCCATAGCATTGTAGAATTGTTTGGTTGGAAAAGACCTTTAAGATCCTCCATTCTCTAACTCTCCCAAGGCTAGTGCTAAACCATGTCCCTGCCTCTGAAACACCTCTAGGGGTGGGGATTCAGCCACCTCCCTGGGGAGCCTGTTCCAGTTTGGGAACCCTTTCAGTGAAGAAGCTTCTAATATCCAACCTAGAGCTCGGCTTGGGCAACTTGAGGCTATTTCCTCTTGTCTTGTTGCTTGTCCCTTGGGAGAAGAGCAACCCCAACTTGGCTCCAACCTCCTTTCAGGGAGTTGTAGAGAGCCAGAAAGTCTCCCCTCAGCCTCCTTTTCTCCAGGCTCAATGGGCCCAGTTCCCTCAGCTGCTCCTCACAAGGCCTATTCTTCAGACCCATCACCGTCTTTGTTGCCCTTCTCTGGACCTGCTCCAGCACTTCAATGTCCTTCTTGAAATGAGAGTCCCAAAACTGAACCCAGGATTTGAGATGCAGCTTCACCAGTGCTGAGTACAGGGGAATGGGAGTTAGAAATTGGAGTAGCTGGTTGGTGAGGACTCCCTGGCAGCATGCTGAGAAACCTCAATTTTCCATATTTTGCCTTGAACTTGGCAGAGTGAGGGCCAAGCTCTACTTTTTTATTTTTGTTCCTTCAGATAGAAATAAATAGGCTGAAGATTTATTTTATCAATGATGTTCCTTTGCATCAATTGCAGTGCAGATTAGAGGATCTTCAAGGTCTCTTCCATCCAACCCAACCCATTCTATGAATCTATGAAATTATTAATACTGAGCATTATTAATTGCTTTCCAGGTTCTTCTAAATTTCCATGTAGCCAAGTATTGATTTCCCACTCTGGTTTTACTGAGAGGTGTCCTCCTGGGCTGCCATGTAGGTCCAGCCAAAAATTAAAGGTGGCTTATTGATTTAAAAGCCTTTGAGCTGGGTTGTGTTGGTTTGCATCTCAAAATTCTTTGCAGTGAGGGTGGTGAGACACTGGACCAGGTTGCCGAGGGATGTTGTGGGTGGCCCCTCCCTGATGGTGTTCAGGGCCAGGTTGGATGAGGCATTGAGCAACTTGCTTTAGTGGAAGGTGTCCCTGCTCATGGTAGGGAGGTTAGAACTAGATGGTCTTTAAGGTCTCTTCAACCCAAGCCATTCTATGATTTTGTGAAAACCACTTGGGTTTATCAAGGGGGAGATCCAGGGTTTATTGCTCTGGAGACTGTTTAGGTTTGTGCCTGTCACACCTTGTCCTGTGACTGGGAACCACTGAGAAGAGCCTGATCCCATCCTCCTGACACTCACCCTTTAGATACAGAATCACAGAGTTAACCAGGTTGGAAAAGACTTCTAGGATCATTGAGTCCAATCTATCACCTAACCCTTCTAATTAACTAAACCATGGCACTAAGTGCCTCATCCAGCCTCCTTTTAAACACCTCCAGGGATGGTGACTCCACCACCTCCCTGGGCAGCCCATTCCAATGCCAATCACTCTTTCTGTGAAGAACTTCATCCTAATGTCCAGCCTAAACCTGCCCTGGTGCAGTTTGAGGCTGTGTCCTCTTGTTCTGTCACTGGGTGCCTGAGAAAGGAGACCAACCCCTGCCTGGCTACAGTCTCCTTTCAGGTAGTCCTAGAGAGCCATAAGGTCTGCCCTGAGCCTTCTCTTCTCCAGGCTGAACAACCCCAGCTCCCTCAGCTGCTCCTCGTAGGGCTTGTGCTGCAGCCCCCTTACCAGCCCACTGGTCAGCATTGAGAAGATCCCCCCTCAGACTTCTGTTTTCCAGACTAAAAAGCCCCAAATCTCTTGGTCTTTCACTGCCTCACACTACCAAGTGGAAGAGAGGTACTAAAGTCACTCATGAATTCACTGAATCAGTGGACGGTGTTAACCATGAGTAGCTAAGGCATTCTTGGGCTCTGGATATCTTCACCCACCTGAGAACAGTGTTGGCAACTTGTTGGGAGCCTGCAGGCACTGCAGACCGTTTTGTTTCATCCTAGTTTCAAATTTGGAGGAGCTGCTGGAGGGGCTGCTGGATCCCCGGGTGCAGATGAAGCTCCATGCGGAAGGTGCTGCTCCCTGGGTACCTCTTCACACGTACCTTGAGGCTTTTTAGTGGTGCAGCTGGTGATCCTGAGGGCACTGAGATGTTCTGCCTTCTCATATCTGCACCCAGTAGGAAGGGAAGGACCTAAAGAGGCAGAGGATAAGAAGAAGAAACTGCCTTGTGCTGCTCTGCTCGCTTTACCCAGCCTCTAATTGCTTGAAGAGATGTCACCAGCACTGTCTGTTCCTGGGAGCCACCACCCTGAAGGAAGCACGTTGCTTCCCCAAAGAGACAGACAATGTCTAGGGACCTCTGTGCTGCAGCTGGGACTTGCACAGATACATCAAAAGCAGAAAATTCATCCCCAGGAAGCATCTTTGCAAGGTTTTGCTGATCTTGTAGGAAGGTTTTGCTTAATTGATTGTCTTCAGTTTTTCTCCAGCTCCTGCTGGAAGTCTGGTCTGTTGTACTGGAGTAGGGCAGATGCTGGGCACAGCATGAATTAGCTACTGGAGGAAAGGAGTCAACTGGAATGTGTCATCCCAGTGCTACAGACACAGGGGTGTTGGCCTTGTCCACAGTGGAAGGTGCAGTCTGCAGTTGTTGGTCAGATCTTTCTCCAAATATTGCCTCAGGTCTGATCTAATGGAGTTCTGCTTTGCTCCAAGGTCACATCTGCTTAGCAAGACATGCTGGGGTCTTTGGCTGCCCTAAGTTAATTTTGATGCTCATGTCCATCGACTGTGAGGGGTCAGTGTCAAGAGGGCAGGTGAGGTCTCAGCTCTGCAGAGGAGGACCTGAGAGTGCTGGTGGACAACTTCACCATGAGCCAGCAATATGCCCTCATGGCCAAGGAGGCCAGTGGTCTTCTGCAGTGCACGAAGTGTGTGGCCAGCAAGTAGAGGGAGGTTCTACTGCCTGTCTACCCTGCCCTAGTGAGGCCACCTGGAGTATTATGTCCAGTTCTGGGCTCCCCAGTTCAAGAGAGACAGGGAACTACTGGAGACAGTCCAGTGGCGGCTCCAGAGCTGCTGAGGAGCCTGTACCATCTCTGTGAGGTGGAAAGGCTGAACCTTGGGGCTATTTAGCCTGGAGAAGAGCAGCTGAGAGGGGATCTGCTCAATTCTCAACAAGAGCTAAAGGGCCTGTGGGGGTCAAGAGGCTGGGGTCAGACTCTTTGTCAGTGGTGCCTACTGACAGGACACGGGGCAATGAGCACAAACTGGAACATGGGAAGTTCCGTCTGAACATGAGAATTTTTTGCTTTGAGTNCTAAACTTCCAGCCGACTGCGTTTTAGCCTGGGTCATTTTACAAAGTGTGGGGGGGAGGGGAACTCCCAAACCCACATCACAGGCTGCCCAGAGAGATTGTGGAGTCTCCTCTGGAGACCTTCCAAACCCACTTGGGCAATGTGCTCCTGGGCTCCCTGCTGTGAGTGACCCTGCTTTGGGTTGGACTGGATGCTCCAGAGGTCCTTTCCAATCCCCACCACGCTGGGGTGCCCAAGGCTGGTTCCTTCCTTGAATACCTTAACCCTGGTGGTGAAGTTGCCATGGAGTCATTAATGTTGAAAAAGAGCTTTAAGATCATCAAGTCCTACCATAACCCAAGTACCATGACCCTGTACTTGGCTATTTCGTCTCAAGCCAATCTTTGCAGCCAGCTCTGGGTCTGATTTGCAAGCACAGCAGTAGCAGCAACAGCAGCTCCTCTAGCTCCTTTTGCAGCCACCAAGTTGTAATTCTCAGCTTTTTTTTCCTGTCCCTGTTAATTGTTTTAATTACTTCACAAACCTGGCCCCTGATACAGGGACAAGGTAGACACAGTGCCTTCCTTTTATTACTGAACCTGCTCTTACTCAAGAAGTGATTTCTGCTGAAGGCTTCCATCAAACTGCTGAGTCAAGACAATGGCTTGATGGGATAACATCTTCCCTGCTCCCTTCTGTTCAGACCCTTGAGTGCCATTTGCCTGGGTTGTGTTTCTTGGAAGGCAGCTCCTGTTAAAGGAGCCCTTGAGCAAACACACTGAGCTCTTGCTGGAGGAGACAGAGTCTCTGTCTCTAGCTTGAGCGTTCACTCCAGATCCCCAGCATCCCAAAGCTGGGGATGCTGTCATGCTGCTGAAAGTTGTTTCCCTGTGTTGACCATTCCATAGATTCCAGCAAGTGGTTTGACTTCAGAGAATCATAGAACACCAGCATAGTGGGGGTTGGAAGAGACCTCTGTAAATCATGCAGTCCAACCCCTCTGTTAAAGCAGAGTCACCCACAGTGTCCAGGTGGGGTTGGAATCTCTCCAGAGGAGAAAACTCCACGACCTCTCTGGGCACTATCACTTTCACACCAAAGAAGTTTCTCCTCCTGTTCAGACGTAACCCCCTGGGTTCCAGTTTGTGCTCATTGCTCCTTTTCCTGTTGCTGGACACCACTGACAAGAGTCTGGCCCCAGCCACTTGCTCCCCACCCTTTAGCTCTTGCTGAGCACTGAGCAGATCCCCTCTCAGGCTGCTCTTCTCCAGCCTAAACAGCCCCAGGGCTCTCAGCCTTTCCTCTTCACAGATGCTCCAGGACCCTCTTTGTAGCCTACACTGGACTCTCTGCAGTAACTCCTTGTCTTCCTTGAACTGGGGAGCCCAGAACTGGATCCAGTTTTCCAGCTTTGGCCTCACTAGGGCAGAGTAGAAGCTGGAGAGAACCTTTTCCCTTAGAAACACAAATTGTTTTGGGTTAGAATGGACTTTAAATGTTGTTTAGTGCCAACCCCCCTGCCATGGGCAGGGGCACCTTCCACTAGACCAGGTTGCTCAAGGCCTCATCCAGCCTGCCCCTTCTCTTGAAGCTGCACAGTGCTTTCTTTCTTTAGATGACACCACCTTGGAGCTCAGTGCCCATGGTTCACCTGCTCTGAACTTAACTTTGCAAGCAGAGAAGGTTGGCCAAGAGATTTCTCTGCTGAATGGAGCCATCTAGGAAGGGCTTGCGGAGAGGCTTGGAAGGGGGGTGGTGGGGCTGCCATCGAAGCAGTTACTCATTAGCCTGGCATCGTTAATGCCCATTGCCGCAGAGACTAATTAAGGAGAGCTGCATCTGGTTCTGGAAGCACATTGTGGGGATTACACACACAGCCTGTGCTGGAGGAGCTCTCAGAGTGTGACACATTAGGCAAGGCGAGTACTGAACCCCCAGGAGTTGGTTCTTTGGGGTGGGACACACACGGTCATGGGGAGGGAACAGGACAGGGTTTCCCAAAGTGTTTCTTGGAGACAGTTTGGTTTTGGCCAAACAAGAGTCTGGGAGTGGTGACAGCCTGGCTTAGGCAGTGACAGGTCATGAAACATGGACAGCTGGTGGAAAAGGCTAAGAAGGTTTCTCCCCCTTCCCCCCCAGTCCAAATCTTTTCCTCAAAATAAATAATGAAGGGTAATTGCAGGAGCGCACCTTCCCAAATTCAAGAGATTATGGGATATGGATCAGAAATTGTGGCCAGCAGGACCAGGGCAGGGATGTTCCTCCTTGTACTGGGCATTTCTGAGGCCACAGCTCAAATCTTGGGTTCAGTTTTGGGCCCCTCATTTCAAGAATGCCATTGAGGGGCTGGAGCAGTTCCAGAGAAGGGCTATGAAGCTGGTGAAGGGTCTGGACAACAAGTCTGGTGAGGAGAGGGAACTGGGGTTGTTGATCCTGAAGAAAAGGAGACTAAGGGAAGACGTTCTGGCTCTCTCCAGCTTCCTGAAAGGAGGTTGGAGTGAGGTGAGGTTGATCTCTTCTTGCAAGGAACAAGTAATAGAACAAGAGGAAATGCCCTCAAGTTGTAGCAGGGGAGATTTAGATTGGATATGAGGAACAATTTCTTCATGGAAAAGATTTTTAAGACCCTGGACCAAGTTGCTGGTGTAGTCCCCGTCTTTGGAGAGCTTTCAAAGTCATGTAGATGTGGTGCTGAGGGACGTGGTTTCAGAATGACTTGGCAGCAGGTTTCATGTTTGGACAAGTGAACTTAAAGGTCCCTTCCAACATAAACCAGTCAATACTTCTATGATTTGCCTCATGTGAGCAGCAGAACCAACAGCCCCACATGTGTGATGGGGACATCTCAGGGCGTTGCTACTTTGCTCTACAATCATTGTATCTCTAAACAGCCCAGGGGAAAGACCTCAGGTTTGATGTGGCCCTTGGTTAGCAGCCCATCCATACTAGAACAGTGCTAAAATATCCATGTGCTCAAAGTGGAGGGGCAACAAATCCTCCCAAGATGATTTTGTACCTGCAGCATCAACACCTCGTGCCTGGGGACAAAGCCTGATTGCTTCTTCACTTTGCTGGCTGAAGCTCGAAGCCTCTGCTGCATGTCGTCACGTGCAGTTGCATCTCTGCTGGGTTCAGCTGTCAGCTCAGGAGAGTCCAGGACTACACTCCAGTTGCAGACCTGCCTGTTGAACCTTGCAACCCTCTGTCCTCATACCAATAGGTGGGTTTGCCTGTCCTAAATTGCAAAGAAACATTGTGTGCAGAAGCTGCTTGAGGCGCGTGTCTGAGGAGCACGCCGTGCTGCTAGCTGAGGACGAGGAGTATGGAAGCTACCTTCATAATCCCTCGAGTTTCTAATTTCAGTCACTTTATTTTAGAGCTGCAGTAATGTGAGTGGCCTGCAGATCCCTCAGGCGTGCTTTTGAGGGGGATCTGCCTCCCAACCCAACCCTGGCTCCTTGTTGGCGTTGCTCAGCTGCTTTGTGGGACAGCAGAGGTCCCTTTCACGCATCGTTCATCTTGGCAGCGTTGGCAGCTCTTGGAGCTTTGCCCGGGTGGCACGTGGCTGTCGTTCCCCCAGCCCCTCTCCCAGTGTGCAACTCCTGATGAATTTAGTGAGAGCAGGACTCAGTCTCGTTTCCAAGGCTTATGTTGGCAGGACACCCTTGGCCCCATTGTGATTAAATCGGCTTGGAACAAGTTGCCCAGGGAGGTGGTGGAGCCATTATCCCTGGAGATATTCAAGAAACACGTGGACATGGCACATCAGGACATGTTTTAATGGCCATGCTGGTCTTAGGTTGACAGTTGGACTTGATGATCTTAGAGAGTTTTTCCAACCAAACCAGTTCTATGATTCTAAGATTTCCTTTATTCTTTGTTCTGGTAATTTTATCTACTCATCTACCTTGGCCTGCAGAAGGTTGTGGTTTCTGTGTTCTCCAAGACCGTGGATCGTATTGGGTTATTGTGAAAAAAATCATGGAATCATCGAAGGGTTTGGGTTGGAAGAGACCTTTGAAGGTCATGTAGTCCAATCTCTGTGCAGTCAGCAGGGATATCTGCAACTAGAGCAGATTGCTCAGAGCTGCAAACGACCCTATCTGGTATGGTTCTAGGGATGGGACATCTACCACCTCTCTGGGCAACCTGGACCAGGGTCTCACCACTATCATCGTACCAAATTTCTTCCTTCTCTCCAGTCTAAATCTTCCTCTTTCAGTTTCAAACCATCACCCCTTGCCTTGTTCTGTCACAAAAGACCCCTCTAAAAAGTCTATTACTACCTTTCCTGTAGCACTCTTTAAGCCTTGAAAGGACACACGAAGGTTTCCCTCCTTCTCTCTTCTGTTCTCCAGGCTGAACACCACCAACTCTCTCAGCCTGTACTCACGGCAGAGGGGCTTCAGTCATTGGATCATTGCTGTGGCCTCCTCTGGCCCCACGTCAACAGGTTCATGTCCCTCCTGTGCTGAGGACCCCAGAGATGGGTCTCAGCAGAGCTAGAATCCTGATACTGATGAGGATCTTGCACCAAGTTGTGTGGAACTCCCATGAAATCATCATTCCTTTATCTTAAGCCCTCACAAAGAGGTGTGGGGTTCATTACACTGGAGTAGACCTGAGCCTACATCACCTGGCCTCATGCCCACGCAATAAGCAGGTCAGGGGCCTTCTGGGAGCTAATGTGAAAAGTTTGGGAGGCGTTAGTGAAGTTGCGAGTCAGGTTTGGCCTCCAGCTATTCACACGCCTTTGGTGAGCTGCCTGGTGGCATGTGCAGAATCCCAGCACGCTGGGGATTGCTGCTTTATGGTCTGCACATGGGCTTTGCCCTGAGCTCCTGGTGCTTTTTATAGAGAGACTATGCCAGGGGTATTCCAGTGAGGGGATTTCTGACCTTTGAACATGGAGTAGTGTCTTTGCTCAATAGTCCTTGTGAAGATTCAGCCCTTTCATGGTCTTGGATGTAGCTTGCTGGGGTGATTTGACATTGGCATATGCTGGAGGTGTGCTGAGAGGTGTGGTTTGGTGGTGTGTACTCTTGGTTCACTTGCATCTTGGTGTTGGCAGAGAGTGTGGAAGATCCCTGACATACCTATGAGATTGTTCTCCTGGAGTTTGCCAGGAGAAGCACCTTCAGGTGAACCAAAATTGGTGAAAGCCCTTTGAAGAACAGAGTTGTGGGACAGGACAGGAGTTTGGAAGTGAGTTGGCTACTGATCCAAAAGGGCTGGTGATCACAGAATCCCAGCACGATGGGGGTTGGAAGGGACCTCTGGAGATCATCTAGTCCAACCCCCCTGATAAAGCAGGGTCACCTCTGTCTCCAGTAGTTCCCTGTCTCTCTTGAACGGGGGAGCCCAGAACTGGACCCTGGACTGCATATGTTGGTGAAGAGCCCAACCAAAAGCCATGAGACTCCTCAAAGGCCCGTGAGAGGCTCAGAATTGAGTATCCTCATCAACTCTCCTGTGCATCAGCCTGAGCATTCCTCCTCAGCCACTCGCAGGTGGTTGCAGCTTAATTAATGTTTGCAGAGTCTCCTGAAGACAATTAGTGTCGAGTGGTGGTAGTTAATAAATGACTCCATCGCTCAGCTCCCTTCATATTTGCATAACCCTCTCTGAGCCTTTTTATGCTTGCCTTGTCTTCTGTCATCTCCTTTAGAATGATTGTCCCAGTGAGGGCACATCTGGAGTCCTGGGTCCAGTTCTGGGCTCCCCAAGCTGAAGAGAGACAGGGAATTACTGGAGGGAATCCAGTGGAGGCTCTGAAGATGCTGAGGGGCCTGGAGTATCTCTGTGAGGAGGAAAGGCTGAGAGCCCTGGGGTTGTTGAGCCTGGAGAAGAGCAACCTGATAGGCGATCTGCTCAGTGCTCAGCAAGAGCCTAAGGATGGGGGGCAAGAGACTGGGGCCAGACTCTTGTCAGTGGTGCCCAGTGACAGGACAAGGCACCACAGGCACAAACTGGAACCCAGGAGGTTCTATCTGAGCATGAGGAGAACCTTTACTGTGAGGGTTCAGAGACCTGGAGCAGACTGCCCAGAGAGGTTGTGGAATTTCCTTCTCTGGAGAGCTTCCAAACCCACCTGGCCATCGTGATCCTGGGCAAACTGCTGTGACCCTGTTTTAGCAGGGCAGTTGGTCTGGATGACCTCCAGAGGTCCCTTCCAAACTCCACCATGCTGGGATTCTGTGAAAGTGGAGAGAAGACCTAAATGGTCTGTCATGGTCGTCTTGACCATTATGGTGTGCAAGTGCTGCACAGGGACACCCAAGGGAGGATCAGCAGCATGTCCTGCACAACACAGTGATCTTTAAGGTTCCTTCCAACCATTCTATGATGCTGTGATATCACGCTGTAGCAACCGGGCAGGCTGTGATAGGACCTCTTGGCCCAAGGAGCTGAAACCACCTGTCACAGGCTCGGTGAATGTCAGGAGACCGAGGACGCAAAGTTGGCCTGATAGATATGAAGGAGATGGGAGGCAGTTTTCATCGAACGATCTGGAGAAGGGGAGACCTGAAATAACGCTGCTGTGAACTGGGACAGTTGCTGTTGCTGGAACAGGAGACCGGTCTGGGAATGTGGAGCACGTCACTCTTGCTGTGGTGTCAAGTTCTCGTTTGTTAGGATTCCCCTTTGCAGCCAAGTTTCTCCTCTGACTTTTTGGATGAACTTGGTGGATGGTATTTTCCAAAGTACATCTCTGGGGGGTTTGCTGATCTGCCTCTCACAAGCTCTTCAGGAAACTATGGTTGTCCTTACTGGATGTCAATCATCTCAGCCTATGTCTTTAGTGCCCTGCTTGTCTTCACAATCTGAAAACATCTAACAGTCGTGGAGTGGAAAATAATATCTATTAGGGCTTCAGCTGAGCCCATGCTGGGAAGAAGGCAGCTTTCCTGGATCTGCTGCTTTAGATGCTGGTGGCTGGGGTGATTCCTCACCAGTTTCTCTTTCCAGAATGTCCATCTCAAACCTGCTTCTCTTCAAGTGCTCAGGAGGAAGTAGCTTGCTGAAATGATTAATCTGAACTGGGTTGCCCTACACAAAGTGAGCAGCAGATTGCAAACACAAACATGCAAGTTATGCTCCTACATCTGTGGAGTCATGTTCCAGTTATGTTCTATCTCTGGAAATTTTCAAAACCTACCTGGGCAACTTGCTCTGGTTGAAACTGCTTTAGCAGAGAGATTGGATGGGATGATCTCCAGAGGTCCTTTATAACCCCCATCGTGCTGGGTTTCTGTGATCTGTGCAAATTAGCCATAGCAATATCTTAGATGCTCTGGTTGCATCTCATCGTCGTTATCTCACTATGTCCCATGCTGTCAGCCTCACCACTGAGCAAAGTCTGGTAGCTCCACAAACCCTGCTGCTCCAAACTGCACTGCGGAGGCAGTTGTGTCCCCCAAAGCTACAGACAGGCTTGTTCTGCTACCTTTAGTATGGTGGTTGGGTGGTGCAAGATCCTCCTTGACCTTCCTCTTGTAAATAGTTGTCAAAGGCAGAGGTCTGAAGATGATATCTAATGATGGAAAGAAAACGTGACAGTTTTATCTCGGGTTCTTGCAGGTTTTTTCTCACTGGTACCATTACTAGTGGTATTTCTGGCCCTGCTTTAATTTCTTTTGCTGGACTGAATGTTCATCGTACTGGGAAGTTGACACCTTGGGCTTCTTTTCCATGTGACCTTTCCCCAAGTGTGGTAATGAAATAGCAGGGAAAGAAGAGCTTTAAAGGAAGAGTCCTCCAACTTCCATCATCTTCATTTATCAATTCAGCCAACACAGAAAGTTGGAATATGTTGTCCAGGGAGGTGGTGGAGTCGCCATCCCTGGAGGTGTTCAGGAAATGCGTGGACATGGCAGTCTGGGACATGGTGTAATGGCCCTGGTGGTGTTAGGTTGACAGTTGAACTCAATGATCTTGGAGATCTTTTCCAACTGAAATAATTCTCTGATTCTGTGAAAGAGGAACTATTTGCCCTGTCCCTCTAAAATGGATCAATGTTTCTTGAGCTGATTCCCCTCTGCAGCAGGACACTGATAGTGTGGTGAGAACATCACTGCCCTTTGGAAATCCTTCTCTGTTTTCCCTTTATCGTAGTTCTTCCTCTTGCAGTTGTCAATGGGGTTCTTCAGCAAGGCCTGAAAGTGCTCAAGGACAGGTTGGACAAGGCCTGCTCTAGTGGGAGGTCTTCCTGTCCATGGGAGGGGCTTGGAACTAGATAATCTTTAAGGTTCCTTCCATCCCAAACCATTCTATGAATCTGATTCTATGGTGGAGTTGGGTACATTGGAACAGGGGCTACCACTTGCTTGAGTGCCTGCTGCACTGCCTCTGAGGAAGGGCAGAGGGGCTTGGAACCAGGATGGAGCCCAGCTCAGACCTATGGAAGTCATGGGAGGATGTGAGTTTGGTTTAGCAGGACTTGCCTTTACCCAGCTCTTTGGGCTTGTGCAGAGGCTTTGCTCCTTGTAATGTGGAATGTTGATCTTTAGGCTGGTGCAGGGTGCAAAGAAGTACTGTCCCTCTTGAGAAGCATTCCTGTTCATGGTTTTATATGACAGGGGTTGGAAGGGACCTCTGGAGATCATTGAGTCCAACCCCCCTGCCAAGGCAGGTTCGCCTAAAGAACATCACACAGAAACATGTCCATGTGGGTTTTGAATGTCTCTGGGCAGCCTGTTCCAGTGCTACCTCACCCTTAAAATAAAGAAGCTCCTCATTTTAGATGGAACTTCTTGTGTTCAAGTTTGTGCCTGATATCCCTTGTCCTGTCACTGGGCACTGCTGGAAAAAGTCTGGTGTCATCCTCCTGCCTGTCTTGCTTCGGGAGGAAACTGTTGTCCATACTCCTGCCCTCCTTCTACCTCATCATTTAGTGGAGAAGCAGGAGGAGAAAGCTGGTTGGCTTTCACTCCAGGTTCATCTTCCCTCCCTCATCAAGATCTGATGGTAGCAGCTGTCCTGGGTCAGGATAGGAGCTCCACATCCTTCACAGACAAGTGCTCTGCTCGAAGATGAGGGCTGTTGGGCCTCCTTGCATGGCTGGGAGCTCAATCCAATGGCCTCACATGGTAGTTTGGGAACCACCAGCGAGCTGTGACTCTAGTGGGTATTATTAGATATGATGCGGTCACTCTTAAGCCACAGAAACATCTCTTGGCATTTGAGTTCTAGTCACTGTAAAATTATCCCCCTAAGAGAGGAGGAAGCACGGGCGCGTGGGTGGTGAGAGGAGAGCCACATCTCACCCTGCTTTCAGCTGTGGCTTTGTACTGGGGAGTTTCCAAGAGTGTTGTGTGATGAACCAGGCTTCCACGCACTGTGTGATGGTGCCAGCAATTCGAGAGAGGTGATTCTTCCCTTTTGTTCTGCTCTTGTGAGACACCACCTTGAATACTCTGCCCAGTTCTGGCATCACCATCATAAGAAGGACGTAGAACTGCTACAGTGAGTCCAGAGGAGGGCCACAAAGACAATCCAAGGGCTGGAGCACCTCTGCTATGAGGATAGGCTGTGGGAGCTGGGCTTATTCAGCCTGGAGAAGAGGAAACTCCAGGGGGACTTTAGAGCTGCTTTCCAATACCTGAAAGGATCCTACAGAAAGGGTGGAGGGGGACTTTTCCTAAGGGTGTCTAGAGAGAGGACAAGGGGGAAAGATTTGAAGCTGATGGAGAGCAGGGTTAAACTGGATCTTAGGAAGAAGTTCCTCAGTACAAGGATGATGAGATTCTGGAATAGGCTGCCCAGAGAGGTTGTGGGTGCCCCCTCCCTGGCAGTGTTTGAGGGCTGGATGAGGCCTTAAACACCCAAGCGTAGTTGAGAGGTGTCCCTGCCCATGGCATGGAGGTTGGTGTAGGTGATCTCTAAGGTCCCTTCCAACCTAAGCCATTCTGTGATTGATTCTGCGATGTCTGGAGTTCCTCAAGACCCATACCCAGAGGATTTATTTGTAGGTGGAGGTGGCTAGAAGCTGTTTCTCCATCGAAAATCTGTCTTTGGTTTGCTAACGAGCAGGAGCACGTGTCCTTTTCCCTGAGATGACAGAAAAAGCCCTGTAGAGCTGTCAATAAAAAGATTACCTGACAGCCTCGGATGGGAAATGAAAATGTATCAAATATTAGCACCCCTGGCTGGGAGGGCTTGTCAAAAGTGGAGGCAAAAGTGAGATGTCTTGTTCTTCTCTCCCTCTCCCACGCTGACATCCATGGGTGAACCCGAGGGCGTTGCTCGGCTTGCCTGTCACTCAGGGTTTAGAAAATCAGAGCTTTAGTGAAGGCAGAATCCAGAGGTTTGGTGTCTCAGAATCCCAAAATCCCAGAAGGGTGGGGGCTGGAAGGAGCCTTTGGAGATCATTCAGTCAACCCCCCCTGCTAAAATAGGGGCACCTACAGCAGGTTGCCCAGGATCACAGTGTCCAGGTGGGTTTGACATCTCTCCATAGAAGGAGACTCCACAATCTCTCTAGGCAGCCTGCTCCAGAGCTTTGTTGCCCTCAAAGTCTTAAGAATTTTCTCCTGATGTTCAGATAGAACCTTCTGGATTCTAGTTTGTGCCCAGTGCCCCTAGTCCTGTCACTGAGCACTGCTGACAAGAGCCTGGCCTCATCCTTTGACACCTGCCCTTTAGCTGTTCTTCAACATTGAGAAGATCCCTAGAAGAAGTTCCAGAAGACGATGCTGGTGTGATGTCAGCGAGACCAGGATGACTTCTCTGGGGTGTAGGAATGGAAACCTGACCATGAAAGTCTCTCAGCTGGAGAACAGGGATAAGATCTTGGACACATCAGGCACCAACATGCATTTTTGGCCATAAATGGAAGCTATCCTTCTCCATTTTGCTGCCTTCTTTGTTAGCAACCTTGGGTACAGCAAAATTAATTGGAACCAAGGGACTTGGAGGTCTGAGCTTTCCTTATTGTGATGTCTCTGTTGTTGACATCATAAGTTAAGAAACCACTAAATCCAAGGATTTCTTCTTGCCTCTCATGTCTAAAAAGATGGTGTGGGGTCATCTTTGTGCCTTCACGCTCATGGCTGGAAGGGCTTTGAATAAAGATTGATGCAGAGTCTCATCTTGGCATAGTCCTTATTTCACGTTTCCAGTGAGTAATGGTTTGCTTCAGCCATTCAGGTTGCTAACGGAACCATCCTTGTAATTCTCTTATGTTTTCAACACTATAGATGACCGTAAGTCCCATGTGGACTTGGCCCAAGTGAAGATCTGGTCATCATAGTTCCATGGTTTGAGCTTTCTCTCACTGCCCTCACCCTCAAAGAGGGTCACTTATTTGGATCATACCCATCAGAAGATTTCATCTCTGTTGCAGGAGAGTGGGTTTGGCTCATTGGGACTTACTGGTGTCAGTTCCTGCAGCTCTAACCATGGGTTGGGATGGTGAGGTAGAGTTTTGGTGCCTTTCAGTGCCATCTAGCCCCACACTGAGCATCCAGAGCTGCCTGTCATTGTAATGCCAGGGGGTCCTTTCTCTTTGAGCACAGATGGTTTCCTCTTTGGGGTCTCTGGGGAAGTGGAAGAGATGGATGGGTGCCAAACTTACCCAACTGTATCACCCAGATGGGCAATCCAAGCAAATCAGCCACATGCTCTGATGCTCCTGCCTAGCTTAGGCTGTGAAAATTCTTATTTATAGCAACTTTAATGGATCCTGTTGCTGCTACAAGCAAATTAGGACATTTAAAGCAACAGTGATCTTCTTCCTCCTTGTCCCTCAAGTTGCACTGGCGAAGATTTAGATTGGACATTAGGAGAAGCTTCTTTCCTGAAAGAGTGGTCAGGTATTGGAACAGGCTACCCAGGGATGTGGTGGAGTCTCCATCCCTGTATATGTTAAAAAAATGTGTAGACATAGCACTCTGGGACATGGTTTAGTGGCCATGGTGGTTTTGGAGTCTTTTTGAACATTAATGATTCTATTCCTGAGTATGTCAGGCATGGTCAAGCATTAGAACAGGCTGCCCAGGGAGGTGGTGGAGTCCTCATCCCTGGACACATTCAAGAAGCACCTAGAGATGGCACTTTGGCACATGGTTTAATGACCATGCTGGTGTTGGGTCAATGATTGGAGTCAGTGATCCTAGAGGTCTTTCCGAACCAAAAGAACTTAATGACTCTGGGCTTCTTGGAGAGATGGATAAAAGGTGGTGGTGAGGGGGGGTGGGAGAAGAAAAAAAAAA